>APFE030808378.1:0-31368 GCA_000404065.3 Pinus taeda
GCCCTGTAGTGATCTGCTACAGTATCTTCAAGGCTCCATGGTGAAGGTGACCCAATCTCCTGTGCCACAACTCGCCATCATCCCAGCTCACCAATCCTTCTGCCTTGCCTACCATTGGTGCGCATCCATCTACATGCAACTGATAAAGGTTCCTCACTCGAACCCCTATCTTTCGGGTCTCACCAGTTGTCTTGCTGCGCAGGAAGGCCTTTCCCTCGCTGAAAACAACATCATACCCCTTATCTTCTAACATCGCCATTGAGATGAGATTCTTCTTCAATCCTGGAACATGCATGACTTCCTTCAATACAAAGGGTTTACCAGACTCCCTCTCAAAAGAAATGGTACCGATACCAGTCGCACTGTATCTACCATCATCGCCCATCTCGATGTGCACTCCAAGATCTTTGTCCTTCAGATCAGAGAACAAATCTCTATCTCCCGTCATGTGAAAAGACGCACCACTGTCCAAGAACCACACTGATCCCATCACACTTGAAACCAAGCATGCGATCAATGAAAAATCAAGCTCAAACTGAGAAGCTAAGGCCTCTCCCCCTGCAGATCCAGCAGCTTGCTTGTTCTTCTTCTTCTGCGGACAATTTGTGGCATAGTGTCCGTGCTGGTGACAGTGAAAACACTTCACCTTGGACATATCCTGCTTCTTGCCTTTCGCACCAGACTGAGAAGCTTTCTTGCTCTTCCCTTTCTTTGCTTTGGCAGCCAAAGCACAATCTCTTCATCAGCTCCCTTTGACGAAGATCCGTCCCTGGTACTTCGCCTGATCTCCTCCTGCACAAGATCTGACCATAGTCTTTTCCATCCTGGCAACTTCTCCCGACCATTGACAGAGTCCTGATAGGAATGCCAACTCTTCGGAAGACCAAGGAGAGCCAAGCTCACCAAGTCCTCATCATCAACAGCAACCCCCACACTTCCCAGCTCATCTCGACACTGAGTGAACTTCGTGAGATACTTGGGAATACTGTCACCCTTCTCGCATTTGGTGTTTCTGAGTTTATCTTTGAGCGCCAGCTTCCTCTGATCGCTCTTGCTTTGGAATAATTCTGTTAATGATTTCCACATCAAATATGGAGTAGCCTTTCCATGGAGGCTGGACACAATGTGATCCTTCACGCCTTCCAACAGAATCCTTCGACATTTTGCGATCTTCTTTTGCCAAGCATCAGCTTGAGTAGCATCAGTAGGCTTTGGGATATCCGTATCTATGAACTCCTTCAGCCCGTTATCATCCAATACTGCCTCCATCCTGTCCTTCCATGAAATATAGTTTGAGCTGCCCTCAAGAGCATACTCCAATCGCAATCCATTGAAAGACATTGTTGCGTTGTCACCAAGAAAACACTGCTGCAAATTCGAATTCCACAAGCAACCAACTCAACCGCCTCGGATCTAAGATTCGTGAGAACACAATATTTCTCGTACAGAGATTGACTGTATGGGCTTTTACCAGATATTTTACCTTCCAAAGGAAGGATGAATCCAGAGGCTACCTGGCCCGATTACAGGCTCTGCCTAGAGAAATAGAATGTAAACACTTCCTGAATAGTAGATCTGATGATCAACAGCTCTGATACCATGTAGAAATTTTGAATAATTTAACACATATTCAATGGAGATTATCCTGATCATGTACTATTGCGGAAAACATACACAATACATAAGCTCCTCTACGTTGATCATCAATATAGCAGCATCAATAACAATAAAAACATCAAGAGCATTCACACATTAACACAGTATGTATCCCGGGGAAAGCATCTCGCTAAAAACCCCAACTATCTGTATATTAATGATTGAGTCATGTAACAATACACAGCATAATACTTCTCACAAGTATCTCCACCTCTGTTACACACAATACAGCTCAGATCTGAATCAATCACTGGCTCAAATCTCCTTCGCTGCTTGCCTGCCTCCGCTGCTCAATACCTGCTCAAGAACTGATGATCATTCCAAGGCAACCACGTATTTACTTGGCTAAATCACGTGAGCACAAGCTACAATGTGGAAAAAAAACTCATTGGCATACTCAATCCCTTGATTGTGCAAGATCTGATGCACAACTATAGTCACAACTGATAGCAATCTGATTCTCTAACACCTGTCCCTGCTGAACTGAACATGCACTGACATGCAACTGAGTTAACTGATGTATTCATTAGTTGTATTATGAGTTAATAACTTGTGAATTAATTAATAACTAATTCACCCAACTCATCTCTAGTCTATTTGCCAGTTAGACTAAATACAACCAGTTTAACAAAGCTAAACTGAACACAACTCCATCAACTGCACCTCCAGTCCACTAAACTCAACTCACTTGAGTTCTAACTGAAGTCCTGCATGCAAATATTAGTCATCCCATAGGTAACCACGTATTTCCTTCTGGGATCTGCATGTACCACATCCGTAGCTCATCCTGAAGTGCTCCAAGAGAATAAGACAAAGTTTATAGTCTAAATATTATTATGAGCTAATAATATTTGACTGTTCTATATTTAGACTGAGCAGTTACTCCGCTGTGATCTAAAAATAGAAGTCCATCTATTTTTCCAACTTGATCAATCATCCATAAACAACAACCTGCAATCCATAGACATGATCCATATGTCTAAAAAATAGACATAGTCTAAAAATACACTTGCGCCAAAAATAGCCTGCGGGCCCACTTAGTGAAGGCGACTCTTTTCACTAAGCTCCATCATCTTGTTGCAATATCAACATAATAATGGTAGCCTAACAGTATGTTACTTGAAATTTGTGTTCATGTTTAAAATGAAATGAATTATTTATCCCAGCAGTGTGTTATTTCATGTTATTTTATTTAGCCTACCAGTGTGTTATTTCTCTTCTTCATCGCCTTTTGGACTTACCTCAATAGGATTCACACTTACATTGTGAGTGTTGCATATTTTTAGCCTATTTTATGCATGTTGATAAGCATTGGTTTCATTACACCACCACTATCATCCTTTTCTTGGCCTATTTCCTACTTTCTCTTGGTGTTATTACCTTTCCGTAGACGAGTCATAGTGAGGAGTGGCCTCATTTTCTAGTCTCTTTGCTTCGTTATGTTTAGGGTGGTTTTTTTACCTTAGAATTAGTTATTTCCATTTATACCAATCATTCCTCTAGTATGATCTTCCTTTGTTTCCTTCTTATGCTCATTAAAACTTGAAGGGCACTGACTATCCTTTTATATATATTTTTGGGTTGATTACAACTAAACAAAAAATGAACAATTAAGCATACTTCACTTCTCTTTCATGCGCATTAAACCATGAAGGATAGTAAAAGGAGTAAAGGGAAGGGAAATCATTAACATGTGTTACCAATCAAAATGATAGTGTTAGTTATGACACCCATAAGCATGGAACCTATTTCGGTCATTATCTCACAGTCAGGTTTTAGCTTGCCTAGGAGTCATACCATACATATGAGTGTGTCTATTCCTCTAACTGATTACTCTTCTAGTCACTATGGATCATGCTTCAATTCCTCCTATGTTGTTGCATGATATTACATGGTGTTCATTAGTCATGGTGCCAAGTCACTTTTGTGTGATGGCATTATGTTTTCAAGAGAAGTCTAAGCTTATGTCAAAGATCCTTCTGTCAGTTATACTTCATCTCTTCATGACTTCATCCATTCACATCATCTCTCAGTCTATTCCATGTTGATTGATGGGGTATAGATCAAGGCCCTCCTGTCTACTTTAGCTCATTATCTAGGGGCTTTATCTAGGAACCAAAAGTACCTTTGAGTTTGTAGTCCTGAGAGGAAGGCTTCCTTGTGATCAATGGCAGGTTTACCTCATTAACTTTTGATTCAGCGAGTCCATGAGTGTCCAATGTCAACTCATTTATTTACTCTTAGTGAACTATGCTAGGTACCTTGGGGTGTATTTTCATCGTTGGTGTGTCTCCTTGTGTTTGTTAATAGTACACTTTATTGACTAGTAATTAGGTGATTTCTACCATGCTTGACATCAATACATTTACTCACATGTTGTAGATTCATATGATCATAATTGTGTAAAAGACCCTAGGTTAGGGACATTTAAATATGTTGTAGCAGATACAAGCAACCTCCAAAATTTTCCCTATGCTTCATTTCAGAACGTCCCTTCTAAACCACAATGTCACATCTTGGACTGATCCAGGTATTTATGCTTTGATTGAGCCTCATCATTTATGTTATCACCCTAATTTGTTTTTTTAACTTTGGAAAGTTTGCCTTGTTTCTAGTTATGGTCTTATAATAAGTTTTGAGTCATCGCATGCTTAAAGGGATAAGCGATAGGATTAGAGTCTCAATAGTGTCATTCTCATTTCTGAACCCTTTTTCCAGTCATGGTGTTAAAGGGTCTCTAGGTCATTTCATGCTTAAAGGGTTAGGTCATAGGGTTAGAAGTCTTTAAGGTCATATTTCATTTCCAAACAAAGTTTGACAACCTTATTCCATGTCTTCGAAGTCTCATCTTGTGTTTAGAAGTCATATCTCAAGTCATTTTGAATTTTTTTTGAAATTAGCTACGAATCCACATTTTCGTAGCGCAAACAATGTAAAAAACCTATTTTGTGCTACGAAATCATTGAAGCAACGTTTTTCAACATAAAAAACGTTGTTTTCTGTTTTAAGTAGTCAAATTACAAGGGGTGTTTTGAGCAATTGAAAGCCTATTTTGGAAAAATAAAAGAGGTTATTTTTCTTAACATAACTATCTATAGAAATCTCCTTCGGTTTCTTCAAATCTGTTATGAGCTGGGAGAAGTTGATGACTCAACTTGCGCTATAAAATGGCTGAAAGTCATTGAGAGAAACATTTTTCTTTCTGGTTTTAGTAGTCTTTTTCAAGATCCGTTTCTGGCTACATGCAAAAGTATTTTGGAATTTGGAAGGTGGTTTCTCTTCATAAAATCTCCAGATACAATAACCTATCTTACTTGTTTCATGAGTGTTACCAGTTGGGAGATACAAGGCCTTCTTTGAAGCCATATTTTTAGAAATCAGAATTTTCCAGTTTACACCTGATATTCAAAGACAGTTTCTGGGCAATAGGAGAGGTATTGCAGAAAACCAAGAGAGTTTTTTTTTCAACACGGAGTGGTATCCAAAAGAATCCTTCAGTTTTGCACAATACAGTTTTTATGAGGACATAAAACCTCTGTCCCAACACCTATTTTTCAGCTAGAACAGAACAATAAGTTACAATTTCTTGATGCAGTTTTGTTGTGGAGAAGGATTTTATTTCTCGAAAATATTTCAAAGATGATATATGTTGATTCCTAAATCCTGTAGATATCATGGAAAAAGTGAAAGAAGTTTTGAAGACTGAAATTTTTGAAAAGAGATGTGTAAAAGACATACACAGCAGTTTCGTAGCGCGCTACCAAACTGCTGTAGGCATAGTTTTTAACATTTTGCAAGGCTTTCAAGAGGTAAAAACAATTGAATTTTGAATGTTAATGTTACTGGAGGATGTAAAAAGGTCACAAATGAAGATCCAAGGGTTAAGGAAGAAGAAATTAAAGGTTTAAGAAGATGTTTACAATGACAACATTCTATGCTATGAAAACAACAGACAGTTTTGTAGCGCAGCCAGATCAACTTTCAGTATACTCATTCAAGGGATTGATTTTCATACAGGTGGGAGAGAAAAGTTCTATGGAAGTGAGAACACATGTCACTTGTATCAAAAGGTCAATTTGGTCAGCAAATGGATTCAAAAAGCATTAATGAAGGTTAAATCTTAAATGGAGGAAACAGGTTCCTGGTTTTTACGACTGATAAGGGATGAGTCAACAGAATCTAACAATAAGGTTAAAGGCTTCATCAAATTTTAATTCATGGAGTTATAGGTGTCAAAGAGAATTTTTAATTCCTAGATAAGTTTGTTTTAGTCATAATAAGGAGTTTTTCTCCTAATTATATTAGGACTTTAAGAGAGTCAATTAACTATTACCTGTAATTAATAGTCTATTTTATGGTTAGAATAGGCATCAAGCTAGGAAATTCGAATCCCCCTCGAGTTGGATTAGGGAATCCAAGATTGTAATGATAACTCTATAAAAGACAAGAGCTGGAATTCCTTAAGGGTTGAAAAATGTTATAGAAAAAGACTACTCTTGTAAATGCAATGGAGGGACTGATATATACAAAAGTAGTTTAACTTTTCTGAATCCGAGATTCCTAGTGTACTTCAGTGAGCTTTATCTTTTATCTTCGATATGTTTTTCTTCCATAGTCTTAATTCTTATTACTCAAAATTCATGGAGGAACATGCTCTGATTTCCTTTAAGTGTTAAACTATGGTGAATTGAGTTCTTGGGTCCTATCTTTGGATGTTTTTCTTCAATGTTTTAATACTTATTACTCAGAATTCATGGTTACTCATGCTCTAACTTCCTTCAAGTATTAAAATCTGATGAATCACTTTTAATACTTTCCTTTTGAATACCTTGATGTGTCATTGCTCAAAATTCATTCCCACATGCTCTGACTTCTATGAGCTTCAAGTTATTGAGACTTTCCTGAATGTGTTACTCTTTGATTGAAGTATATACAAGCTTCAATTTTATAAGAAGAGCTATTTGTTATCTTTATCTCTATCACTGACTCCATAGCCCAATGGTAGCAAGTTTCCATCTTTCAACCTATAAACATATAAAATCAAAAACCATAGAGTTAACCATCTATCTATATCTTTAATCAATATAATTAACCCTTTGAGAGAGCCCTCTCAGGCTGAGGAGGCTAAGCCTTAGCTAAAATATTGGCTTGAAATAGTTACACTAAGATAGTCTGATCAACAGCTTATCAGGGTCCTATTTTGGTGATAAAATTTTGGTGCGTCTGCCGAGAGTCTAAAGATTACTCATTCCTGAAATCTAGAAGCTGAAATTCTGAAGGTAGTAGGAGCTCGAAAAGATGTTTGAGGCTGCATCTACCTTGACGACTCCACAAATCAAATAACATATTGGAAGGTGACTCCACTACTAGAAGATCAGTAGCTTGATGAAGTTTCAAGATGAGTGCCATTGCAAGAATGAATGCCAGGTATGCCCCTATCAATCAGTCTCATATCCATGGTTTTCCAAATCCTATGCCAAAGTTCAAATGGTTAGATGATCTTCCAATATTCAAAGATTAAAAGAAAGACAATGTTGCTCTTCATTTGGTTAGGTTCCATATGCATGTACGCAGTCTTAAAGTTTAGTTCCCTAAATATTATCTCATAAAGATGTTTATGACCACTTTAGAAGGAAAGGCATGGTCTTGGTATCAATGTTTGGAAAATGGTTCAATATATTCGCTTTCTAATTTCCATGATGTATTCTATGACATGTATAAAGAGTGTCATCCCTCCTTATTGCTGGTCAAAGATTGTTGTAAACATTATACGAGTTTTATTCAATATTTGGAGGATTGTTATGATGATGATGAATTCATGGTTGAAGAAATTTTAGAGGCTCTTCACAACAATACATTTCAACAACTAGAAGAAATGATAACATCCCATGACATGCAACATACAAATCAACAAGAGTATACCTATGAAAATCATATTACATCCTCTGAGATTGATGTAGAGATGCAGAAGACTTGTGAGTCTTTGGATCATTATGAAGATGAAAATAATTGCAAACACCAAGAAGAAATACTAGAAGAATTTTTTTATAACCCTTAGGTAGAGGAAAAGGTTGATCATTTCTGTAATTCCTTGCAACAAATTACTTCAAAGAATGATCATAATAGTGAGGAAAATTACATTGTCTACAGGAATCATGCAGAAAAGCAGTTGGATAACTTGTCAAATAAATGTTGTGTGACTAAAGATCGGTTGTTAGAAGTAACAGGATGTTATGAGGATCATCAAGCTGATCATGTATTATGGGATCCTATAGCTAAATACATGGAAGAGTTTTACTCTCCAGTGTTTTAGTTTTTCTATGAAGATCAGAGGCACTTTCAGTGGTAGCAGTCATCACAATATCATAGCTGCTTTGAACTTCGATGCAGTAAAAAAATTCAAATATAAGATAAAAAAAATGATTGGCTACATTGGAAATTTCACATTGATTGAGCTAAAAGAAATTTACAATTGATAGGGTAGGTAGGTAGGAAAATGAAAATACGCTCAAGGTTGACTAAGCAAGTTTTACTAGGTACAGTTTGAAGCAAATTGGGCAGAATTTCAGAGTTTTTATTTTTAAAGGAATGTATTGCAACACTAGAGCTACTAGTTCTTAGCATACCACAAGGGGCATACTATCCCTAGTGGAGCCACTGTTATCACCCTAGAATTTTTTTTTAAACTTTGGAAAGTTTTCCTTGTTTCTAGTTATGGTCTTATAATAAGTTTTGAGTCATCGCATGCTTAAAGGGATAAGTGATAGGATTAGAGTCTCAATAGTGTCATTCTCATTTCCAAACCCTTTTTCTAGTCATTGTGTTAAAGGTTCTCTAGGTCATTTCATGCTTAAAGGGTTAGGTCATAGGGTTAGAAGTCTTTAAGGTCATATTTCATTTCCAAACAAAGTTTGACAACCTTATACCATGTCTTAGAAGTCTCACCTTGTGTTTAGAAGTCATATCTCAAGTCATTTTGAAAAAAAATTGAAATTAGTGATGAATCCACATTTTTGTAGCGCAGACAGTGTAAAAAACCTGTTTTGCGCTATGAAATCACTGAAGCAGCCTTTTTCAATAGAAAAAACTTTGTTTTCTGTTTTAAGTAGTCAACTTCCAAGGGGTTTTTTGAGCAACTGAAAGCATATTTTGGAAAATTGAAAGAGGTTGTTCTTCCTCACATAAATATCTACAAAATTTCTTTTTGTTTCTTCAAATTCATTATGAGCTGGGATAAGTTGATGACTCAACTTGCGCTACAAAATGGCTGAAAGTCATTGAGAGAAACATTTTGCTTTTTGGTTTTAGTATTCCTTTTCAAGATCCATTTCTGGCTACATGCAAAAGTATTTCAGAATTTGGAAGGAGGTTTCGCTTCATAAAATCTCCAGCTACAATAACCTATTTCATGTTTTTCATAAGTGTTACCCATTGGGATATACAAGGCTTTCTTTGAAGTGATATTTTCAGAAATCAGAATTTTCTAGTTTACACCTGATATTCAAAGACAGATTCTAGGCATTAGGAGAGGTATTACAAAAACCCAAGAGAGGTTTTTGTTCAGTATAGAGTGGTCTCCAAAATTTCCTTCAGTTTTGTAAAATAAATTTTTGATGAGGAGATAAAAGCTCTGTCCCAACACCTATTTTTCAACTAGAACAAAATAGAAAGTTACAATTTCTTGATGCAGTTTTGTTGTGGAGAAGGATTTTATTTCTTGAAAATATTTCAAAGATGATATATGTTGATTATTAAAGCCTGTAGATATCATGGAAAAAGTGAAAGAAGTTTTGAAGACTGAAATTTTTTAAAAGAGTTGTGTAAAAGACATACACAGTAGTTTCGTAGCGCGCTACAAAACTGTTGTAGGTGCAATTTTTAACATTTTGCAAGGCTTTCAAGAGGTGAAAATAGTTGATTTTTGAATGTTAAAGTTACTAGAGGATGTAAAAAGCTCACAAATGAAGATCCAAGGGTTAAGGCAGAATAAATTAAAGGTTTAAGAAGATGTTTACAATGATAAGATTCTACGCTACGAAAACAATAGACAGTTTCGTAGTGCAGCCAGATCAGCTTTCATTATACTCCTTCAAGGGCTTGATTTTCATACAAGTGGGAGAGAAAAGTTCTATGGAAGTGATAACACATGTCGCTTGTCTCAAAAGCTCAATTTGGTCAGCAAATGGACTTGAAAAGCATCAATGAAGGTTAAAGCTTAGATGCAGGAAATAGGTTTCTGGTTTTTAGGATTGATAAGGGATGAGTCAACAGAATCTAACAACAATGTTAAAGGCTTCATCAAATTAGAATTCATGGAGTTATAGGTTTCAAAGAGAATGTTTAATTCCTAGATAAGGTTGTTTTAATCATAATAGGGAGATTTTCTCCTAATTGTATTAGGACACTAAGACATTCAGTTAAATATTACTTGTAATTAATAGTCTATTTTATGGTTAGAATAGGTGTCAAGCTAGGAAATTCGAATTCCCCTCAAGTTGGATAAGGGAATCCAAGATTGTAATGATAACTCTATAAAAGACAAGAGCTGGAATTCCTTAAGGGCTGAAAAATGTTATAGAAAAAGACTACTTTTGTAAATGCAGTGGAGGGACTGATATATACAGAAGTAGTTTAACTTTTCTGAATCTGAGATTCTTAGTGTACTTCAATGAGCTTTATCTATTATATTTGATATGTTTTTCTCCCATAGTCTTAATTCTTATTACTCAGAATTCATGGAGGAACATGCTCTGACTTCCTTTAAGTGTTAAACTATGGTGAATTAAGTTCTTAGGTCCTATCTTTGGATGTTTTCTTCAATGTTTTAATACGTATTGCTTAGAATTCATGGTTACTCATGCTTTGACTTCCTTTAAGTATTAAAATTTGATGAATCACTTTTAATACTTTCCTTTTGAATACCTTGATGTGTCATTACTTAGAATTCATGCCCACATGCTCTAACTTCTATGAACTTCAAGTTATTGGGACTTTCCTGAATGTGTTACTCTTTCATTGAAGTATATACAAGCCTCAGTTTTAGAAGAATAGCTATTTGCTATCTTTATCTCTATCACTGACTCCATAGCCCAATGGTAGCAAGTCTCCATCTTTCAACCTATAAACATATAAAATAAAAAACCATAGAGTTAGCCATCTATCTATATATTTAATCAATATCATTAACGCTTTGAGAGAGCCCTCTCAGGCTGAGGAGGCTAAGCCTTAGCTAAAATATTGGTTTGAAATAGTTACACTGAAATAGTCTGATCATCAGCCTATCAGGGTCCTATTTTGGTGATAACAATTTGCATCTTGGATTGTGTTTGATTACTTGGTTTATTTTCTAACCTAAAAGCTTATACCTTGACTTGGTATTTTCAGAGTTCAAGACTTTCCTTAGAGAACTACACAATCCTTTAGGGAAAATTTTCTTGCTCTTGGAATTTCACTGTCCTTACTGCTATACTTGAGCTCATGAATTTCACAACACTATATGGTAGCCAACCTTGAGCTGTAAAATGGCACAAACATGAAAGGAAACCTAGAGCCACTCAGCCGAGAATTGTACAGGACCCATTCTGCTAAGAAACTACTTAGTGTGGGAACCAGAGAGTTGTCGAGTTCTTCCTAGAACTATTCAATATTTCCAAGAAATGCATGGCATTTTTTCCCAAAAAAGAAAAAAACTCAAAAAAGAAAAAAAATCCCTAGGAGGTAGGGATCTATTTATAGTTTCTTGAAGGTGGCACATTGTTATCTTTAGAAGTTTCCGCCAAGTGTTGCTTTTGTCCCTAATCTAAGGCACGCACGTCATGAATTCCAATTTTTCTCAACTTTATGTAATGGATGCCTCTAGAGCTCATTTTTGCATTCAATAATTCAACTCTAGCATTTTTTAGGAGATCAAGCACCTTAAAAGAACCGTCGTCGCTTTCCTAGGTGAGTTTTGCTTCTATCATCTTTCACTGCATTTTCTATTGCTTTTTGTTGTCTATATTGTGTGAGTGTTGTTTTGCATGCTTCTCTGCATGACAAATGGAATTTTAACTTCTTTTTTTTGTTATCTTGTATAAGTGTTTTATCAAGTTATAGATTTCCTTTCCCAAGTGTCGCATGCTTTTTCCTGTTTTCGCACTAAAATTCGTTGTTGTGGTGAATCTCTTCACATGATTTGTTTTATTTTAGTTTAATTGAATCCTACACTTGTTTCACATGCATGCACTAACACTTAGTAAGATCTGCACTCAACATAACATCATCCTTCAGATCTTATATTTTTTACACTCCTCATGGGCAGATTTTGATCTCCTTGACTGAATCTTACACCTCACTGCATGCATTGCACAATCTGGGAGCTTAAGGTCTCTGCCTTAGCTTCTAGAATTACACAAATCCTATCCTGGGATGGCTCCAACTATGTACTGTCTATTTCTATGAGCCAGTATCCCAGCTTGGTCACTAAGACTGCACAATGTGCAGTCTCTCCCAAGCCCTGGCCTAGAATGAAATGTGCATTACGCAATTCCAGTCATCAAACTTCCACACTGAATATTGGGATTGCATAGTTTGTATTTCTCATAGTCAGTCAGTCACCCCTGTTAGTCAAAATTGTGCAATCCATCTCATTAGATGCCCTAATTGTTGATTGACAATTCTGTGAAGTTAGATTTGTAAGAGCTAATATTTTCTTACCATGAGTGTACTTGTTGTCCCATAGGTACCACACTCCTGAAGCACTTCTCTCCAGCCGACATTGTACCATGGAACCAAAGAGTACTTCTTCAAGAGAGACCACTAAAAGAAGTACTAGGGAAGCAGTTGAAAAAGTGGCAATTAACTTTATAATATATGCAGATACTCAACTATTCATAGAAAAGAAATCAACACTAACATGGCATCAAGTCCAACAACAATAAGATAAGGAAGTGATCTAGTACAAGATCAGGGAAAGAGGAATTTTCTCACATAATAGAGGGATGAAAAAGTTGTAGAGTGAAAGTAGATTCAATCTTCATGCAAGAAACTTTGGTAGCAGAAGTAAAGGGAAGCAGATGACACAGACAGTAGAGCAGATGAAGAGATAAAGTAGAGATTTCACGTAGAAGAACCGAGATCACAGAAAGAAGAACAAGAACGAAGGAAGAATGGGAGTTGAGGAGGAAGGAACAAGAAGATAATTAGAAACAAGAAAAATAACAAAGGGAAGGCGAGATGATGGATGAAACATCACCAATATAGGTTAAAGAGTTGGAACAACTGACAACAGAGGACATTCATCAAGGAAAGGGTGATAGTGTCAGACATCAGGAAATATCCAACTTTGATTTCCCAAGCGAGCTTGGCCTATGCAAGAGCAAGAAGCTCAATTTTTCAGTACCTAATGGTTGAGAATGAACAATTGGCAAAGAACTTGCAAGATGACAGGCAAGACGGAGAACAACTCCACGCATGAGATCTTAATGCAATTTCCACATTAGGGAATATGAGGACAGTGATACTTGCTGAAGTATCAACACTTGGTGATACCATGCATAAGATCTATGATAGATTTGTCACCATGCATAAAGCATCTATCGATGTGCATGACCTGCAACAATGGAGCAAAGAGCTTGTTCAAACTATCAAGAAAATACATTCTTCCATTGCCCATGTACAAGAGTGGACAATGCAACACAAAGGGGCTTTTATTGAGTTAGTAAAGAAAATGAAGCCATAGGAAGAGCTAGAGAAAGTAAAGATATTAATGTTGATCTAGAACTACAAGCAGCTATTCATGAGCATCATACAAGCCTCATATGTGCAGTTGTACAATCGTTTGGTTGTCATGGTGAGAAATCATAAGATCATATCAATTGGTTCCCTCACCAATGCTAAACCCAAGAACCAAGTTCGGCTCTAGATCGATGAGTACATGGAGAAGCGAAGACGAGAGGTCACCAAGGAAGACATGGAGTTGAACGCACACAACATGTAGAAGTACATCGGTGGTCCTATCAAGGTCAACACCATGTTACACATGCTTCAAAATGAGTTGGATATAGGTTCCAAGACCATATATGCAGATACCATGGAGGCAAGAGTCCACTTTCAGAAAGACACCATCAAACATTTTTGGGACACCATCATATAGTAAAAATATTGGCACCAATATTTGAATGAGAAGCATCAAGTGGAGGTTTCTGAGTTGGTATTTCCCTAAACTTCAAAATCATAATGTTTTGTCTTGTTAGGTTGTCTCGAGGCTATTTTATCTTACATGGGTACGTGTGGAAATGTAATATTATTTGTAAAAATGTTTTAAGTGAAATTCCAAGAGTCATTAGTGGAATGTGAAAACTCATCATGTTATGTAATGAGTTACATTTAAAGAAGTTGAAGAGTCATGAAGGAAGTCAATGTAGGTTTTAACCCCATACATAAATTACTATATATGAATTCTAAAACATAGAAAATAAACAATGCAAGAGCATAACACATAAAACACATATACGCAAAGATTTTCCCCTAGATCCCAAAACTGGGACTACCAGCTTGATTTTTCATTATGTTCCTTTCAATGTTACAATACATATTTATACATGTCGAAGCATCCAATACCATGGACCGAAAACCATCGCATCTAAAACCATGCACAAAACCATAGGTAGGTCCGCCCAACCTAATATAGGGTCCAAAAAACAAATTTTTCTGGGGCACTGCCCTGGACCTTATAGAGTGGGGTTACTTGCACCCCTCAAACCCCTTGTGACTCCCCCCCTTATGCAATCGGTGCAACGAAAGGGGGTCTTCGCCCCCACTCTAACCCCCTGGTTAACTACGTGGGCTAGTTGTGGAAAGAATATAAAACAAGCCAACATTCTCCCACTTGTTGTTTTCTTTCCACAGGGGGCCACAAGAGAGCTTAGTCATTTATCCAACCCTGTAATGCCCATTGTTTCTCTACACCAATAGAAATTATCAGAGCTCACAAATTTTGTCAATGCATCTGTAGTGTTCTTCAAAGTGTCCACCTTTACCAACAACAACATTTTTTCTTCTATCATATCCCTTACAAATTGATACTGAACATTAATGTGCTTTGTATTTGAATGGTAAGCAAGGTTCTTTACCAAGAAAATTTCACTTTGGCAGTCACAGTCTATCCTTATAACTCCCTGTACACATCCCATACGTGAACACGATCTCTGCAACCAAACTAATTCCTTGCTTGCACGAGTGGCTGCCATGTATTCTACCTTTTTAGTTGATAGTGCCACTACAGATTGTTTCTTCCTCATCCAACTCACTGCACCTCCAAATAGGTTAAACACATACCCACTTGTACATCTTCTCTGATCCAGATCTCCAGCCTAGTCCACATCAAAAAAGCCACGAATATCCAACACTCTGTCCAATCCTGGTCTTCCTTGGTAGCACAAACCATAATCACTAGTGCCATGCAAATACCTGAAAACTCACTTCACTGTTGTCCAGTGCTCCTTCCCTGGTTTTGACATAAGCATGCTTAATACTCCCACTGCATGTGCAATGTCTAGTCTAGTACATACCATTGCATACATCAGGCATATGGAACATGACACATGTCCTCTTCCTCTTATTGTGTCTTGGGACACTGTTCCACAGATAACTTTACACCTACAGGAATCGGAACATTCACCGATTTACTATCCTACATATTAAACCTCTACAATATTGCCTCAACATACTTCCTCTGGTTTAACCAGAGCTTCCTCTTTGTCCGATCTATTTTAATTTCCATGCCCAAAATATAGTTTGCAACAATAATATCTTTCATGTCGAATTTGGAGGAAAATTGGGCCTTCAAATCCTAAATAGTTTCTTTATCATTTCCAACCAACAACATATCATCCACATACAAGACCAGATAAATAACACGGTCACCAATTAATTTAAAATACACAGAGTGATTTGCTTTTCTTTTGGTGAAGCCAATTCCCCGTATAAATGTATCAAATTTCTTATACCACATCCTTGGTGACTGTTTTAACCCATACAGAGACTTCTTTAACTTGCATACTAGTTCGTTCTTACCCTTTACACAGAGCCTTCAGTTTGCTTCATGTATATTTCCTCTTCTAGAACCCCATGAAGAAATGTTGTCTTCACATCCATCTATTCTACCTCAAAATCAAAAGCAGCAGCAACATATAAAAGTAATCTAATAGAAGCTACGTTGGCAACAGGAGAAAAAATATCACCAAAATCAATTCCCGACACCTGGGAATAACCTTTTGCTACCAGCTGAGCTTTGTATTTCTCCACCTTTCCTTCTACATTTGTCTTCTTCTTGAATACCCATTTTTTGCTAATGGGTTTCCTAGCAGCTGGCAACTCCGCCATATCCCAAGCCTCATTTTTGTGCAAATATGTTATTTCATCAACCATGGCCTCTTTCCAGAGTTTTCTATCCCCTGAATTTACTGCTTCCTTCATAGTTCTATGATCATCATCAATAATAGATAAAGTAAAATTTGAATAGAAAGAAAATGGATTATATCTTTCTGGTTGCCTTCTTTCTTGAATTGACCATCTCACACCTGGAGTTTGTGCCCCCTCATCTTTTGATTCCTCTTTTGTTGTAGAGTCTGATTCTTCCTCCTTTAGGTCAAACTCTATCCTCTCAGGTTCCTTTGGTTGGACTTCATGTTTAATAACATCTTTCACCTCTCTGAACACCACATCTCACTATACAAAACCTTCCTTGTTACTGGGTTCTAAAGCTTATAACCCTTTAAACCATCCTTATACCCAATAAAGATGCACTTTTCAGATTTTCTATCCAACTTGGTTTATTTCTCCTTCGGAACATGTACATATGCATCACATCCAAATACCCTCAGATGTGAAAGAGAGGGTTTTTTACGAGTCCATACCTCTGGTGGAGTCTTATCCTCCAACATTGATGAAGGTGATCTATTGACTAGGTAACATGTTGTCTCCACTGCCTCTGCCCAGAATTCTTGTCCTAACCTGTCACCACTAAGCATGCTTCTTGCCCTTTCCATTAACATCTTGTTCATTCTTTCTACAACTCCATTTCGTTGAGGTGTATATGGAGTAGTCTGTTTCTGTGGTATACCACACTTCTTCTAGAATTCTTCAAATTCCTTACTGCAAACCTCTCCATCATTATTTGTCCTCAGCACCTTTATTTTCTTCTCTGCTTGGCTTTCCGCTGGAGCCTTAAATTCTTTAAACCTATCAAAGACTTCAGATTTCTTCTAAAGGAAATATATCCATGTATTCCTTGAGAATTCATCTATAAATGATACATAGTACATAGACTTACCCAGTGATGGAACCTTCACAGGTCCAAACACATCACTGTGCACAAGCACTAATATTTGTTTCGCCCTCTCACCACTAGAGGGGAAACTCACTCGATTTTTCTTCCCATATACACAATTTTCACAGAAATAAAAATCCAGAGAGTTATTACTCATACCTTCTACCATACCTTTCCCATGAAGTATTTGAAGGCCCTTCTCTCTAATATGTCCAAGCCTTTTATGCCACAACATGGTCTTCTCTCCAGAGACCACTAGAGTTTCTGCTTCACTTTCAGGAACCACAGAACTGTTGCACCCATCAACAACAATGCTACCTTACAGCTTGTACAGAGTTCCAATCCGGATTGCCCACATCAATACCAGTGCTCCCCGAACCATCTTGCAGGTATCCTTCTCAAACACTATTGGCTCCCCGAACCATCTTGCAGGTATCCTTCTCAAACACTGTTTTTACACCTGCATCATTCAGCTTGCTTAGAAATCAGATTTCTAGCTAATGTAGGAATTTGTAGAACACCGGGAAGTGTTTTAACCCTTCCACCTTGCAACTTTAACTTTAATTTTTTGTGACCAATGATTGTAGCCTTCCTATCATCCCCTAAGAAGACATCACCACCATCATATTTCTCATACTCTCAGAACCACTCTCTATGGGGAGTGAAGTGAAAGGATGCACTTGAGTCAATCAACCATGCCTCATGATAGACATGTGTACTTGAAGAAGTCATGTAAACATCTCGACCTTCATCTCAGGTGGTTTCACCTCTGTAGAAGGAGCATCATCAGATCCCTTTCCTTTGTCAGGAGCTTTAGATTTACAGTCCCTTTTGTAGTTCCCTTCCTTTTTGCATTTCCAGCACACCACCTTTTTAGGTTTTCCTGGAGATTTAGATCTCCATCTAGATTTAGATCTCCCACTCGATGACTTATTTTTGTTTCTGTTCTAGGACCATCCTCATACAGACAAGGCATCACCATTTTGGCTCTCCATATTTTTCTGTCTCTTCTCCTCCGTCAGCAAGGATGAGACTATTTCATCAAACTACAAGGAAGTTACATATTGCTAACTATTGCAATAACAAAACTATCCCATGAATTTGGTAGAGAACACAACAAACTAATGCACTTATCTTCATCTGAAGCTTTGATATCAATACATGATAACTGACTTACCATAGTATTTAACGCATTTAGATGCTCTGTCACCGAGTCTCCATCTTTCATCCTCAGGTTCTACAAATTTTTCCATAGGAACAGTTTATTCACTAGAGACTTAGATTGGTACAAATTCCCTAACTTGTCCCACAAAGCCTTCACCGTAGCTTCCCCTAATACATTCAGAAATATTGAATATGAGACACACAATCGTATTGTGCTCTTTGCCTTCCGATCCAACTTCTTCCATTCTTCATCAGACACTCCCCTTGGTTTAGTACCCAGATCTACTGCGATCCACTGATCTTTATTCACCAACAAATCCTCCATCTTGAGTTTCCAAAACTCAAAACTCTGACCATTAAATTTCTTGATCTCTATCTTTCCACTTCTCACCATCTTCTTTCACCACCAGAATCGATCCCGCAGATCTCCCACTGAACGGGGTTTACCATAGGCCCACGTGAAACCCCTCAGCAACAAAGGCATCCCCTTGAAGCCAAAATAGGTCCAATACCAAATGTAGGCTTTAACCTCGTACATAAATTACCTTCATATGAATTCTAAAACACATAAAATAAACAATACAAGAGCATAACACATAAAACACATATACATAGAGATTTTCCCATAGATCCCAGAACCGGGACTACAAACTTGATTTTTCATTATGTTCCTTTCAATGTTACAATACATATTTATACATGGTGATGCATCCAATTCCATGGACCGAAAACCATCGCATCCAAAACCATGGACCGAAAACCATCGCATCCAAAACCATGTGCAAAAATCATTCACAAAACCATAGGTAGGTCTGCCCAACCTAATATAGGGTCCAAAAACAAAATTTTTCAAGTCACTGCCCCAGACCCCATAGAGTGGGGTTACCTACACCCCTCAAACCCCCTGTGACTCCCCCTGCTATGCAATCAGCAATGAAGGGGGGTCTTTATGCCCCCTCTAACCCCTCGGTTGACTACATGGGCTAGTCGTGGAAAGAATATAACACAACCCAACAATGAAATAGTCACAAAGGGGAATGTCAAGGGTCACCCTACCATTTGTTCTAAATAGAACATCATAACTCATAGAAGGGGCTTTTTAGAACCAAGCTTTTGGCTAGGCTTAGACTTAGAAAAGGCTTGGGAGTATTGTGAAAAGCCTTGACTTCTCCATAGAGTAGAGCGAGTATATGTATTTGGAGGAGAAGGGGTTCTTGACTGTAATATTCCACTATTGAGGCTAGTGGTTGTCAATTGTGTATGTATGGATGGAATTTTCACTTATAATAATAATATCAGGGCCAACACAATTTCATGCATATGTTGTTATTGTAGTTGGACTATTCTATTTTCTTTAGCATTGTATGTTGTTTAACTTACGCATTTGTGTTTGAAATGTTTTGTATGAAATTGAACGAATATTATTGAATGCATCTTGTTGGATTAACCTATCACTTTAATTTGTGGACTATTCTGCATTATAGCTTGTGATGCCATTTTTCTCGTGTGTTCCTTTCAAGTTGCGTACTATTACAGGCTTCTAAGGGGCACACTTCTGTTTCCCCTCCATGTGTTAGAACCTTCACTCATAATGCTTGACTCCTCGGAGGGTCATGCACTTGCTCTCACACAAAGTTATCATACTTACCTTTTCATGCTACTGTGATCAAGGCATCACATTACACCCCACTATTAAGACTCCTACTCTAAATGGTTTGAGGTCTAGTTCAGACTTCATATCAGGGATATACCTTAAATTTTTGCAGGTCCAGTACCATCAACATTTCTAGTGCTAGAAGGAGGGCCAGATGACAAGCTAAGCCCTTGAATTCTCTTTTGAATTTCTGCACATATTTCATGACTTTTGTTGAAATCATAACCCCATAATGTTTCTCTCACACTGTTCATTTTGAATTGTTGGTGAGAATTATAGATGAGTTGTCTAGATTTAAGTTCAATGGTGACAATGGAACACCCTCATTCAAGCACACAATTTCTTTTGATGGCTTCTAGGATGAACATCCTCTCGGATGACATTACTTGTGGGTTCTTCACTTTCACGTTCGAAGGGTGCGCGAAGCAATGGTGTCACACATTTCCTAAAACCTCTATTCACTCTTTTGATTGCTTGTTTAGATAATTATGCCATGCTCTCTTTCTTTATGAATGTAAAGCACTTAATACAAAAAAAATAAAATTTCAAAAATCACCTCATGAATCTCTTCAAGATTTTCACAATCTATTTCTTCACTATTGTTATGAATTTCCTAAAGATGAAGTTGACTGGGAATTTTGGGAGGAAAGGTTTCAATATCTTGTTCACATTTATGAGAATCCGTACGAGTTATAATCTTTCAAACCTCTCCCAACACACCTTGGTGTGAGATATTCTAAATTATAGATGGACAAGGATGATGTCCTAAGTGACCCTCCATACCCTTCTCATCAAACAGCTCTAGCTCCACAGGTTGAGGTGGGAGAAGTTGAGAATCCACCTATTTATCTGTCACCGTATCCTCCTACCCCACTTGCTCAAGATTTCTATGCACATTTGGAATGTAACCCCCATAGTTGCCATGTGGTCTTATCTCCTCAACCTCCATCCTTTGGTTCCTTTGATCCTTCAGATTTTTGTGTGTTGGGTTCATTCATCTCGGATCTCACATGTGATGTTCACGAGAATCAAGTTTTGGATGGAGTTGGTGTTGAACAGCCAACCTAAGCCATCATCTTTTATGAGTATGTGTGGGAGTCTGAACAAGAATTTGCAGTGAAGGATGATCTCCTTCTGTCTATACCTTTTCCACTTTATTCTAAAATACGTCATGATTCTTCTATTTCTATTCCATCTTGTGAAAATTCATTTCCAGATGTTTCTATTTCCGATCATTCAAAAAACACATGGGATTCTATATTTTTATTCGATTGCGGAGAGGATAAATCTACCTTCCCTGATCCACCCAAACGCTCATCTTACCTTTACCAAAACATGGAGGCTGAAATTCCTCGGTTTTTATAATCCCCTCTTTATGATTCATCAGATCATAAGGATGTCGATGTTCATCACCTTAAAATTTGTTAACATGGTCTTTGTGATCTTTTCATTCGTTCCTTTGATCATGATTATGATTTTCTTACTATTTATCTTTCTAAGACACCAATCTTTAATGATACATCTTCTGATGAATTGGAAACCCCTCAAGCTATCGAGACACTTCAGCCGGAGCTAATTTTTATGTCAGGTTATGGTAACCTTGAGGTTAGCTGCACTTTTGATCAAACGTTTGTTGAATCTTTCTAGGCTCATCATCACTCTGTTGTTCACATTGCAAATCAATATATTTCACATATTTCATATCCTCCCCTAGAATCCCATGATCCTATCACTCATGCATCGGAGGAGTCATGTGTAGAAAGCACTTTTGTGAAACATAAATTTACATATTTCTTTATGTTTGTTCGTTTTTCAAGCTCGAAGGTGTGTACATGCTTCCACACGCAATGTGATAAGACACCATGATACATCCGCATAATGTCTTTTATGTGCTTTCCATTTTTACTTTTCCATGGATGCATTCAAGCTTCGAATATATTGGTTTACATTGTTTTATCTTTCTTATCTATTGTTTTGTTTGCAGTTTTTTCTTTTCAATCATGCTCTCACCTACATAGGCCAACCAATGTGTTAATGGTTGCATTTGAAGTATCACTTTACATGACTTAGACTATTCTCTGCTTAGGTTAGTAGTAGGAGTAGTGTTTCCTTTTCCTATTTGTTTTTTTATTTTCTTACTTTGTCTTGCTTTGTTTTACCTCTTTCCTTTATTCATTTCATTTTCCACCTGTAGGTTAGTTTTCCATGAGACTGTGTTTGGCTTCTTAGACAAGTAGGGTGAAATACAAGATGAACTTGTACAACTATCAACACATGGTTATCTGTCTATTCCCTCTCTTTATTTGAACCTTGCATTTCTTCTAGTCGATGATACCCTGATGGAAAATACATTTCTTTCAAAGAGATTCATGGTCAAATCACGATGCTTACACTCTTAACTAGTACCACCTACTCTAATTGGTTTTCTATTTTTGGTTAAACCTTGTCAACTCAGTCAAGTGGAGTAAGGAGAGGGGGGAAACCTTAACAAGTATGTTATAGGTACATATAAATATCCTTCTCTGAAGGGAAAACCTCTTCTTCTCCCAATAAGTTGGGATCCCTCTTCTGCCTCATGAAATAAATAAGTGCCTATGCACATTTCTTTGAAAAATGAAAATAAAAAATGAAATAAAAGGTGAAAAGAGAGAAAGGATTCCTACATAGAGAGATGAAGTTAGTAACTATGTCGGGGTAATTTCCAAGCTCATTGGATGCAGAGAAATTCTTGTGTTCCTAAAGTGACTCTGCCAGGGTAATGTCTAGGCCTGCTGTCAGTGATAAAACACTAGAGATGAAACTAAAACTCTCACAATTTATAATACTTGTGCATTTATATACCCCTCACGTCCAATTGAAAAAAATAGGTTTGATTTGGCTTGGTATGTGTGCTATCAATAGAGAGAATGGTACGGACTACATCTTTAACTCAAGCTAGTGAAGAAGATACGATAAGTGAAGGACTTAAAAATACTTTCAAAAGAGTTAGACTCACTTTGCATGAGACATGGTCCATACAGAGTGCTGGAGTTATACCAGTGTGTCACCAATGTTGTAGTGGCTACAACCACCCTCCAAAAGTATTCTTATGCTTAATTTTGGAGCCTCCCTTCTAAACCACAACATCTCATCTTACACTGATCAAGGTACTTGTGCTTTGATTGAGCCTCATACTTTTGCAACTTGGCTTGTGTTTTCTTACTTGGTTTATTTTCTAACCCATAAGAAATATCTTGACTCGGTCTTTTCACAGTTCCAGGATTTCCTTAGAGCACTGTGCAATCCATGAGGGTAACTAACCTTTCTTTTGGTACACGCACAATCCTGACTGCCATTGAGCCTTGAGCTCAGGAACTCTGCAGCACTGGATGGTAGCCAGCCTTGAACTTGGAAATTGTGTAGACATGAGAGGCAACCTAGAGCCATGCAACCCAGAAATTGTGCATAACCCATTATGCTCAAAAAATACTCAGTGTGTGAACAAAAGAGTTGTTTGGCTATTCCCATAACTGCAAAATCTCTCCGATCAATGCATGTCATTTTTTCTTGAAAAAGAAAAAAAAATATCCCTATGAAGTAGGGATCTATTTATATTTCCCGAAGGTGGCACATTGCTATCTTTAGAAGTTTTCGCCAAGTGTCTATTTTATCCTTGATCTCAGCAGGCATGTGCATCATGAATTCCAATTTTACTCAATTTTATGTAATGGATGCCTCCAGAGATCATTTGTACATTCTATCATTAAGCTCTAGTATTTTTGAGGAGATCAAGAACCTTCGAAGTATCGTCGATCACTTTTCTGGTTGATTTTTTCTTTTATTGTCCTTCACCACTTTTATTGTCTATTTTTGTTGTTTAGCTTGTGTGAAAATTATTTCACCTTTTTATTTGTAATAATTCTCATGATTTAACCTTTTTTAGCTTGTAGAAGTGTTGTTTTTAGTTATAGATTTCCTTTCCCAAGTTTCGCATGAGTTTTCCCATTTTTGCACCAATGGTCATTGTTGTGGTGGCTCTCTTCACATGCTTTGTTTTAATTCAATTTAATTATTTCTTAAACTTGTTTCACATGCATGCATTAACACTTAGTCAGATCTACACTCAACATCACATCATGCTTCAAATATTCCTGTTTTTTACACTCCCCAAGGGAAAATATAGGTCTCGTTGCTTGAACCTTACACTTCTCTGCATGCACTACAAAATCTAGGAGCTCAAGTCCTCTTCCTTGGCTTCTGGAATTATGCAGAGCCTGTCCTGGGTTGCCTCCAACTACACACTACGGAGTTCTAGGAGATAGTCTCCCAGCTTGGCCACTAAGACTGTGCAATGCATAGTCTCTCCTAGGCCCTGGCCTAGACTAAACTACATGTTGCACAATTCCAGTCATCTGTTATGAAATTATATATTACAAAGCAATGGAACACGTAGAATATTGAAGAAATATAAACAAAGAAAACACTTAAAAACAAGAGAGACACATATATATGTGGTTTACCCATTATGGACTACGTCCACAAAGAAACAACCAATCCTTCCTTTTATATTATCTAGCAAAATGAAGACATCCAACCTACAAAAATCCGTTGTAATTACCTCTTCACTCTCACACAATATCCTCTCTCTTTCTCTCTCAGAATACACATCTACATAGTCACAATACAATTCCTTCATATATACCGAGGGGTTTCCTTCTAGGCAAAGAAAACATAAATTAAACATAGCTTCTACCATTAGATTTATGCCTAATTAATGGCCACAGCATAAAGATAATCAGGCTCCACACCCAACATCATCAAGATTCCACACTAACTGCTTAGATTGCATAGTGTACAGTTCCCATAGTCAGTCAGTCACCCCGTTCAGTCAAAATTGTGCAATCCCTCTCATCAGATGCCGTAATTGTCGCGTGATCATGATGTGAAGTTATATTGGTAATAGCTAATTTTTGTTGGCCATGAGTGTCCTTATTGTCCCACTGGTACCACATTTGTGAAGCACTTCTCTCCAACAAGCATTTTACCATGGTGCCAAAAAAATCCGCTTCAAGAGAGACCACTGAAAATGGTACTGGGGAAGCAGTTGAGCAAGCACCAATTAACTTTCTAATATATGTAGACACTCAACTATTCATAGAAAAGGATTCAACACTAACATGGCATCAAGTACAACAACAATAACAAAACGCAGCCATTACAAGATTAGGGAAAGAGGAAGTTGATGACATAATAGAGGGAGGACAAAGTTGTAGAGTGAAAGGGGATTCAATCTTCATGTAGGAAACTTTGGTAGGAGAAGCAGAGGGAAGAAGATGACATAAACAATAGAGCGGAGGAAGAGAGAAAAGAAGATCTTTCAGGTAGCAGAATCGAGATCACAGAAAGAAAAACAAGAACTGAAGGAAGAATGGGATTTGAGGAGGAAATAATAGGAAGAGAAGTAGAAACAAGAATAATAACAAAGATAAGGTGCAATGAAGAATGAAACAACATCCATACAAGTCGAAGAGTTGGAACAACTAGAAATAGAAGAGGACATTAATTAAGGAAAGGGTGATGCTGTCAGACATGAAGAAACATCCAACTACCATTGGCCAAGCCAGCTTGGCCTATGTAGGAGCAAGAAGCTAAAATGTTTAGTACCTGACGACCAAGAATGAAAAATTGGCAAAGAACTTACAGGCTGCTAGGCAAGAGGTAGAACAAATCCTAGCATCAAATTAGAATGCAGTTTCCGCAATGAGGAATATGAGGACAGTGATACTTCCTAAAGTATGAATAGTTGGTGATACCATGTAGAATATCTATGACATATTTGTCACTGTGCATAAACCTGTTATCTGTGTGCATAGCCTACAATAGTGGAACAAAGCGTTTGTTCAAACTCTAAAGAACATACATGCTACCATTACCCATGTACAAGAGTGGACAATGTGGCACAAAGTGGATCTTCTTGAATTATTAAAGAATATGAAGCCAAAGGCAGAGGTGGAGAAACAAAAGGTCTGAATGTTGATCCAAAACTACGAGCAACTCACCCCATTCATCAACAAAACACAAGTCTCATATGTGCCGTTGTACAATAGTTTGGATGTCATGGTGATAAAGAATATGATCCCATCAATTGGTTCCCTCACTGATACTAAACCCAAGAACCAAGTCTAGCTAGAGATTGATGAGTACATGGAGCAGCTAAGACGAGAGGCCACCAGGGAAGACTTGGAGCTAAATGAAAACAACATGCAGAAGTACATGAGTGGTCCTGTCAAGGTCAACACCATGCTGCACATGCTTCAGAACAAGTTGGATACTGGTTCCAAGACCATATACCTAAATTCCATGGAGGCAACAATTTGATTTTAGAAAGACACCATCAAATAGTTTGGGGACACCATCATACAGTACTAAGCTTGGCACCAATATGTGATCGAGAAGCATCAAGAGGAGGTTTTTGAGTTATTATTTCCCCAAACTCCAAAATCATAGTGTTTTATCTTGTTAGGTTGTCTACAACCTATTTTGTATTACATGGGTACATGTGGAAACATAATATTATTTTTAAACATGTTTTAAGTAAAATTCCAAGTGTCATTAGTGGAAAGTGAAAAATATTCATGTTATGTAATGAGTTACTTGTATATAAGTTGAAGAGTCATGAGGGAACTCAAAGAGTAAAAAAGGGTAAATTCAAGGGTCATCCCACCCTTTTTTACAAATCTACCCTCATAACTCATAGAAGGGTATTTTGGGATCTAATCTTTTGGCTAGGCTTAGGCTTACAAAAGGCTTCAGAGTATTGTGATGAGCCTTGGCTTCTCCATACCATGGAGAAAGTATACTTATTTGGAGGATTAGGTGTTCTTAACTGTAATGTTCCACTATTGAGGCTAGTGGTTGTCAATGTTGTATGTATGGATGGAACATTCACTTATAATAATAATATGCGATCCAACTCACTTTAATGCATATGTTGTTATTGTAGTGGGACTATTCTATTTAATTTAGAAATGTATGTTGTTTAGCTTAGGAATTTTATTTTGAACTAATTTTTATTCAGTTATATGAATCTTGTTGAATGTGTGTTGTTGGATCAACCCATCACTTTAATTTTTGGATTATTCTGCATTTTAGCGTGTGATGTCATTCCGCTCGTGTGTTCTTTTCAAGCATACTATTACAGACTTCTAAGGGGCACACTTCCTTTTCTCCTCTATGTGTTAGAACCTTCATGCATCACACTTGACTCTCCACAGGTCACACACTTGCTCTCACCCAAATTTATCATACTTATATTTGCGCGCTACCAAGTTCCAGGCATTACATTACCCCCCACTGCGGGGAGTCCTACTCCAAATGGTTCGAAGTCTAGTTGGGACTTCATGTCAAGGAGATCCCCTAAATTTTGGTGGGTTCAACACCATTAATAGAATCTTATATGACACCCTTGCTAGGTTACAACCGATTCATGTATCATTTACTTACTTTTAGGACTACCTGGGGCACCTCTCTTTTATGTGTTAATATTCCTACTAATGTATATTGTGACATAGATCCACATTGTATTTGTTGGTGTCTATGATCTTTCTAGTTTGTCACATTGATCCACTGTGTATTTTTCATGATCATGTTCTAGAATTTCATGGCATGTATCTATACTCTATAGTTGGCGGTCATCTTCAGTTCCTGTTTATCATTGAGCATAGTTTTTCCAAAGTTAGGAATGTTATTAGCAAAGTTGAGACTTCAGTACTTGAGTTCCTTTGACTCAATGTTTCAATATTGGCTCCTTCATCCCATTTTTAGCTCTAATATTTGTTGTAATGCATTATGGACATCATTTACTCTTATGAATTCATGCATTAAGGGGCATATGTTAATTTCCAATTTTCCACACATGAGTTTGTCTACATGAGATCTTATATTGTACCTTTTTGTATGTCTTGATCCTTTGTTTTACCTAACTTTTTCTAGTTTTATTAACTCAATATGCTAGATATAGAGAACATTCCCTAGTGCTATAGGATTCCCATATTATTCCTCTGTATATTGGCCCTATCTTACCCTTTTATGCTAATGTAGATGGTATAATTCTAGAATTTCTTTTTCCCTAGGAGATTTGATCGAGAACATAGGTGGGACTACTCGCAAATCAATTCCAAACACAAAAACTCCAGAGGTCAGAGTTGGTGATGGGACTTTCTTTCTTATTTCTTGTATCCGCCTACGCTATGGATGTATGGTTGACACCTCGAGAGATTTGAACACGGGTGGGACTACTTAAAAATTATTTCGAAACACCAAAACTCGAGAGAATAGCTTTATGACTTGGACAATGCTGAATTATTGTGGAGTTTTATTATCTTCTCTTCCCCCTAAGTCTCAAAATACTTTCTCCTAGGGATTCCTATAGGCCAATATATACCTACCATTCCAAAGGGTTAGCTAAAAGTTTTGCTGATGTGGTAGAGATAGTGAGATCTATAATGATATCATTATCAGAAAGCTCTATTGTCTTGTTATCACTGACAAAATTTCGATGCTAAATGTCTGCAAATAAGCACATGAACCCTTTTAGCAGTTTCGCAGCGCAAAATGTTTAGGTGATTTCAGTAGCGCATAATTCATAATTTGCACTGGCTGCGCTACAAAATTGGGGATTTGTCCGAAACCATTGCTCACCCATATCACTTTTGTCTCCTATGAGTTCTGTGGGAATATGATATATGCACAGAAAAGCCTGTTTCGGCAAATTGATGGTGAAGTTTGTAATTCATCTGAGTTATGGCTACAGGCTTGCTTGCCTTCTAGTGGGAGTTTAAAGCTTGTTAACCAGGATAAAAGTCCTCAATCAGTTCCACTGTCAATGACGGCTGAGGTTAATAGAAAGGTGGCTTTTGAATAAGGTGCCAATCATAAGAAGGAAAGCATATCAAGATTTAGAAGATGCTGGTCGTGGTATAGTGCCTTAGAAGATACATCATTGGAAAGAGAGGATTTTCAGACTTCTGCAAGTGATTACTTGAGAGCTCTTTCTATATTAGAACGCTTGGAAGAACCCAACAGTCGTCATATTTCACAACTATGTTTTAAGATACGTTTGGCTCTACAGATGCAGAACCAGATCCCAGATGCACTAAGCTATTTAAGATCCCAGCTTGTACACAAATGAAGCTGAGACATCCAAAGATGAAAGTTCTGGCAAATATGCACAGACAAATAATGTTCCCGAGGGAGAAGCATCAGGTGGTGATACACTTTTGGTAAATACAATGTTGTCTACAGAAAGAAAATCATTGGAACCCTCGACTGCAGCTTATTCATCTCACCCTTCCACTAGCACTGATTTGAGGAATCTAAATGAGGTCTCCAGCAAAAGACGGAAAGAGAGCGAAGGGGCAGAGTGAAGACCAGAAGTGTGAATGTAAGGCCAACGTGGATAATTTAGTTCTTCGTTCAGGTGTCAAGACAGTAAAGCGGCGTGTTAAGAGGGTAAAGTGGGGATTGAAAGATGAAATTTGTATTGCTTCTGCTGTACCAGATGGTATAAATCGTAGTGCACATGGTGTGACATCTTTAAAAGATGCAATGTCTTTTTCCAAGCATCAAGTGTTTTGGACTGAAGTGACTAGAAAATTTAAAGAGGAGATCGGGCACTATCTATCAACAGATAAGCTATTTCAAAAGTTTAGGAGCATGAAGAACAGGTATTTGAGTATTAAGCAGAGTGATATCCAAGAATTCAACAAGAATGACAAGGACCTTTTTCAATATACTTGAACAGGTTTTTGGCAATGGTAGCTGTGTCACTTCTGATTCAGATATTAAAAGACGAGACATATCTAGTGCTCCTTTTTCAGGTAATGAAATTGAAGATAAGGTATACAAACAGAGTAGAGTCTTGGTTATAGAGGATAAGCCACAAACTGAACATGAGAAAGCTATCGAACAAGATAGTCAAACTTGTAATCAGCTTCCTGTTGAAGTGTGCCTCTGCCAAATGTTTCAAGTACAGAGCGGGAATTTTCAAAAGTGAATGTTTACAAGGTATGCACGACATCAGCTGAAGCTATTAAGATTCAACCAGGTCAAGACAGGTGGACATAATAGGCATACGAATCTTATTCTAGATTTTAATCATAAAGTGAGTATATTTACCACACTTCAGGATATCTGGAACAGTTTGCAAGAATTTTGGTTTTCACACATGTAAATGGTGGACAGCACATTAAGGACGTGGCAATCTGTTATATTTGTGATACGACATCAAGGACCGACAAACAGGGGCCTATGTTTCAAGGTAACAGAAAAGATGTGTCATTGAAGATAAACATGGAGCATTAAAGGTTCATCACAGCTATCTCAGCCAAACTCCAGATGTCAAAGAATGAAAATGATTGAAGATCAAGGCTGTTATAGAATTTGAGTCCTATTTAATTTAGAAGTCTAGAAGATCTAGTAGAATTAGAATTTTAATTGTTTTAGGATTCCAGCGCTGGCAATTAATAGTCAGCTGTAATTATTAGTTAGTTAAAGGTTAGTAGGTGTCATCATATGCAGAATCGAATTCCCCTCATGCTGGAGGAGGAATATCGATTAGTTAGAATAAGGATGCTATATATAGTTGAAACATCTATGTAATCAGGGTTGGATGTTTATGAAAAAATAGAGTTTATATTGGCTTATGTAAAAGACTTGTTGCAGTAATAGAAAAGACTACTTTTTCTTCTCAAGATTCATACTTTGTTCAAATGCTCAAGATGTATGTGGTTTTGTTTTATCCTTCATGTTTTACAGCTCTATAGGTATACAATCACTTTGAATTCACCTAGTGCTCAGACTTCCTGTGTATACTTATGAGTTGAGGTTCTTTGAGAAATGTCCTTCATGTTTTACAGCTCTATAGGTATACAATCACTTTGAATTCACCTAGTGCTCAGACTTCCTGTGTATACTTATGAGTTGAGGTTCTTTGAGAAATGTTTTGAGTGTTTAAACATTACATGCCTTGACTTCCATGAATGAGTAGTTGATAGTTTACTGAAATGGTGCTTGACTCCATGAGCCCAATGGAAGAAATGTTATGTTGTATTCCCAACCATCATGTTTATTTAAGTTCTCATTACAAGAGTTAGCCCTCTTAGTGTTTAAAGATAAATTAGTAGTTTATTTTGAGAGAGCCCTCTCAGGTTAGGGAGGCTAATCCTTAGCCAAGAGTCTGGTCTGAAATAGTTACATAGAGTCTAACTGATTAGCAGCCATCAGTGCTGATTTTGTGATAACATTTTGGTGCGTCTGCCGGGAGCCTGGAGCTTATTCTTTCCCGAAATTATAAAGCTAAACTTCTGAAGGTAGCAGGAGCTCAGAAGGTTTTTTTTGAGGCTGCAAATCTACCTTGGCGACTCCATTGTTGAATAATTCAAAATTCATACATTCATGGTGATTCCACTGGAGTTATGAAGGACCCAGAAGCTACCATTCTTAGTTCAAGGTATGCATGCATAGATTTTTCAGGAATTCATGGTTTCCCAAATCATTTTCCCAAGGATGCATACTTTCTAATGAATGGTCCCAAATTTAATGGAGA
>APFE030808378.1:60707-88852 GCA_000404065.3 Pinus taeda
TATATGGATCCCTCATCACAGAGATCCATAGGCTGGAATTTTGTATCTTATAGAGAAGTGTTGTTGGTTTTCTGGTGTATATTCATAGTGTTGGGTGATCTAAGATGTGCTTGAGGTGAAGAAGGGCTTTCTAGCTGGAGGATGATGCTGGGTCAGAACATATGGTTGTAATCCTCTTGCTATTTTTCATCTTAATAAAGCTGTTCTAGTTTACCTCCATATTCTTGTGTACTTGTTTATATATGCATTTGTATGGTTAACACACATCTGATCCTGTGTTATTTATGAATATAGATCTTTGTTCTTCGATAGTAGTATGTTGCTGTGATTCCACAGGTGCTCTTTGAAGCTAGGAAGACGAAGAAGAAGCAGCAAAGCTCTATCAAGAAGGAGAGGAAATCAAGCGCAAGACTAAGGTTGGTCTCCTTGGTCCCCCTCTTATCTATTTTCATAAAGGAAAATGAAAGTAGACTTTACTTGTTTGTTTCTAAGATAGCCACCCATCTTAGTGGGAATAGCAGCATCCGAGTGGACACTATTCCTGGTAACAGAGTGATGGGCCAAGTGGTCACTCGTGGTGGAGTTGAAGGGTTTTCAATTAGACACAGGTTTAGACAATGAGTCAAAACCCAACAAGGGGAATGAAAAAGGGAAGTAGATCATTGACATGGAGCCCGGTGCCATTGTTCCCACCAAAAATATCTAGAAGAATGAGCCTGAAGATTTAGAGGAGGTAGAACACCTCTTCCACTCACAAATGTGGGTGAAGGTTTCTCTGTTGTAGTTCATTGTCTACAATAGGAGCAAAAAGAACCTCATTGCAATAGAGGTCGTGAAGCACTTGGGCCTACTGAAGACATCACCTCGGCAGTTGTACACCATCAAGTGGCTTTACCAAGGACGAGATCTCCAAGTTAGCTAGTCATGCTCCCTTACTGTTAAGTTATGGTATGTTCTATGATTATAACAATTTATTTCTTTTTCTTATTATATTCCACAGATTAGCAATCACATGTACATAAACTAAAGTGTAGATAGAACATTAAACGATCGACAGAAAACAAGCCAAGGCAAGAGACACAAGATGTGGCGGCTAGCCAGGGACAAACAACACAATGTGTGGGGAAACCCTTAGATCAAATCTTGTTTTATCTTAAATAATTCAACAGAGAGAAATAGTACAATAAATCTGATTTCTATCAGCAATAGAAAACCCTAGATCAGTAGCATCAACATTAGCTACTTCATCATCAAAACTAGGGTAGTTGATATCTCACAAACCGACCATCGGATCGGCTTGATTCCACCACCAAAAGTTGCAACCTTCAGAGGAGGTTCATATGAACCTAAAGTGCAGTTTAGAAGAGGATATTTGATGATCCACGTTGGTTAAACTTTGGATCTACAGTTGTAGCTTCAGTTTCAGCAGCTTCCTTCAAACTAGGGCAGTCGATATCTCGCAAACCGATCGTCAGATCGACTTGATTCCACCACCAAAAGTTGTAGCCTTCAAAGGAGGTTCAGATGAACCTACAACATAGTTTATAAGAGGAGGTTTGATGGTCCATGCTGGTCAAAATTTGGATCTATAGTTGCAGCTTCCGTCCACATGTGTGAGAGAGAGACTCTTTTTTGCGTAGTAGAGAAGACCCTCTTTTCTGCACATGAGAGAGAGAGAGAGAGAGATGTGATGAGATGAATGAGTGAAAATGAGGAAAAGTCCTCTTGTATTTATACACAATTGATGATGTTTGAATAGATGCGACTTTTGGGCTTCTGAGCCTACATGAGTTGTATGTTGGTTTTATAATAATTCCATAATCAAAATAAATTCATATCTCCATAAATACTTATCGGAATCAGATGATATTTAGATCAATCATACACCTCTCGATGAGAGGAATCTAATAAAAATATTATTAGCCATGAATAATATGACCCACATGAATTTTGGCACTAGTTGCCAATTTAACACTTACCTACAACATCAAGCCCTTCATGGATGAGGTATTGTGTGATGTTGTTCCCTTGAAGTTTGTGATGTATTATTAGGTAAATGATACTTGTGGAAGCGACATGTTGTATATGAGTCTAGGCCTCACTCTATGATTATTACTAAAGGGGCATTTAGTTAAAAATTTGGACTAAAGGGGCCTAAAAGGTTTAAATATAGAACTTTGATACATAGTGTAGTAATTTCTCGCTATTTTTTACTATGTACAATGTGTAATACTTGTAGCATTCGATTATAGACTATGTGATGTATGAAAGTATTTATTTCAATAAGATTATAATTTCCTAAACAATTATACAAACTTGAAATGTGGTGTCTTAGATAGCTTGACAACCATATGGTTATGGTATAATTGAAAGGGTAATAATGAGCATGTTTTTATTTGCATTTCAGATTTACTAACAATTATGTGTGTGTGCCAACACATAATAACACACCAAAGAAAAACAAGAGAGTAGGGATTGAGAAACAAAATGGCGTAGCACAAAACTCATGAGTTAGTTGGGAAGAGGTTAGAGGAAGATTCCATGACTAAATGAACACCCTTAAAGAGATGAGCTGAGAAGTATAAGTATGAAAATGAAAGGATTATCCTAGATCAAGAACAACAAGCTTATGTAAAGACGATTATATTAAACAACCTATCATATTTGCAAACTAAAAGGTAGCATGATCTAGGTACCAACCACCTAGGAAGGGATAAAAGCAAGAAAAGTCCATCAGGAGCTAGAAGACATGAACTAAGGGTTGATGGTGAAAAAGGAAGTAGTAGACTTATGAAATGCATAGGAATACAAGTGAAGACATGGTGAGAGATGGCACTCCATTGCGTACTCCATATACAAGGTCAAGTAGTCATGATTATATATCTAATGCTACCACCAAAATTTAGAAATTCCTTATAGATTGAAACTTCTAATTGTAATTTACTAAAACAATAGACTTGAATCTACTCTACCAACTGTGGAAAGAATTATCCGATCATGAAATCACGAAGCATACAAGAGAAAGAATTTAATAAACACATTACACAATTATTTCCCGTGGAAAGAGATAGCTAAAATCCCCTGCTATCTGTATATTTCATTAGTCAGAAAATATGAGAAGATTAAAATGCTTTGGTCAAGCCTGAGAAACCTCTGCATTATCTCTATCTATCTCACGGCTTCCTAGACAAGCCCAAGCCAATACTTAACCAAAATTTGGCTTATCCAAGTCCCTATTTCCTTGTGTTGTTCCCATTGGAATTAATCCCCTATTAATTAGGGAAATTCCTCAATATGAATTGTGCAATCATCATAGGCCTTCCTATGAATTCATGCACCACTTGTACAATTCAAATGATTATACAATTAATTTTACACTGCCCTTGAACTGCAATATCAACTCGGTAGCTCTCAAATCTGACATGCATGATTTATTCATGAGTTAATCATCAGCTAACTAGTTGAACACATGAAGCAACACCCCACTATCTGACCTTCTCCAACAGTTGGATGATCCAGGTGGATATTGGTGGCCACCTACCTATTCCACCTAGACCTCCAGTCAGTTCCCTCTACTTCCTTGTTTATTTTAGTATTTACTAGTTTTTAGTAGTTTTTCGACTTGAGAACTTCGAGAGTATTTTTGACTCCCCAAACGATATTTTTCTGAGGTCCGTTGGAGGCCCATGTACATAGCCATAGGAAGTAGCCTACTACAAATATTGTAGTACTCGGCGAAATTTTTACAACAAGCTATCGTATGTGCCAAACATAGATAATACGACCAAGTTATGACCTCGAGAAGTTGGTTGCCTAACTAACCCCGATGGGTCGCACAAACACTTGGCGTTACATCTCCCGGGGTTAGGATTTTGCTTTTTTAGGGTTTTATCTTATTGTTCAATAATAAATATGCCTTTGAGCCTAATTGTAACATAGTTCAGAGGCATGTATCTGCCACATCTCTTCTCAGAGATAAGCTACCATCACTCAAGCTAGTTTATTTCCATTATGTTTGTAAGCATATTTTATTATTCTAATATTAATGAAATGAAGTGTTATTTCAGTTGCATATCTATATTTATGGTTATATCTGAAATTTTTTGCATTCATATTTAAGTTCAGATCAGTGGTATCAGAGTGGTCTGCTTGTTCTCTATTTTTCTTTGCATGGCCCTAACGAGGTCATGGTATAAGGAGTTAGGGCTCGATCTGGTTGAACCTTTGCATGAATAGCCTCACAAACCCAAAGGACCTCCCATGGTGGAAGAAGAAAAGGACGAGGGTGTACGAGATCCTCTCAAAATATTGCTCTAGGAAGCCCTTGAGTGACAAAGGAGCACAATGATGGATAACTTTGCTTGGATCCTTCGACGGCTACACATAGGCAATGCATCTTCATCCAATGTCCACTATGGACGTACTCCTTTCAAGGTAAAATTTAACTTTGATATCCACATATTTGAGGGTCAGATAGATGCAGATGTCATAGATATATGGTTGAATCTGCTAAGAGGATATTTTTTCAGTTCAAGACTATTCCAATAAGGAAAATATCACTTTTTCATTTCTCAAAGCCACCCCACATTTCAAGCACTAGTGGGAAACATACTGTGAACAAAAGGATGAGAGTGAATCCTCATTGTTGTAGTTGTACCCACTTGGGATTCTTTCTGAGATGCGATCAAGGAACAATACTACCCCATCATCAACTATGAAGACAAATACATAAAGTGGACCACACTACGACAGAGAAGGGTCCAAGATGCGTCGGAGTTCACAAATGTTTTCCATAGCCTCCACATAAAGTTAGGTATCAAGTATTCTAAGTGGTATTTGGTACTCAAGTATCATAGATGTGTACACAAATACATATAGGATGAGACGGAGTTCCTAGACATTTCCTCACTCAAAACAACATATCAATACAACATCAAGATTAAGTAGAAGTTTAAATGGAATAAGCGAGACTTTGGATATGTCAATCCAAAGCAAGAAAAAGGTGCCCCCAAACCATAGAGAAAATTTCAAATCCAAGACAGGCCAACCTAGGACAACCCACCGAAGATGCAAGAAAATAAAAACACCACGAAGAAAAAGAAGGACATGGGAAAATGGTGTGAGTTCCATAAGATCTCCACTCACAACATAAGTGAGGGTCGGGCCAAGAAGTCACTGGTGGCGGAGCTAAAGGCTTTTGAATCAGACGCAGGTTCTAACTTAGTCAAAACCCGACAAGGGGAATGACAAAGGGAAGGACATCATTGATGTCGATCCCAGTGGCACTATGGCCACCTCCAATATCAAGAAGAATGATCCTGAAGATCCAGAGGAGGGGGAATGTATCTTCCCATTAGGGGAATTTTGAGTATAAAATGGGCCTCCTAAGAATATTATAAAATAATAGTAGAAATAATAAAATAAGATTAGATTACATCATCAAATTTTACAGGGAAAAAGGAAAAAACTAATTTTTCAACTCGTATTTTCAACTTATCTCCCTATGGGTTACTCACATTTCGAGCAAAAACACACGTTGGATGAAAAATTGGATTCCTCATCCAAGGAGTACCCATGTTGCATACTTTTGATGGACCTTGCAACACGAAAAATGAGAAATACATGAAAAACATGATTGCAATCACATTTTTTCATGTATTTATCATTTTTCATGTAGCAACATCCATCAAAAGTATGAAACATGGATACTCCTTAGAGGAGGAATTAAAGTTTTCATCCAACAAGCACTCCTACTCAAAAATTGAGTAAAACCTTAAGGAGATAAGTTCACAATACGAGTTGAAAAGTCGTTTTATTATTTTTTAATTTTTTCATCCTTTTGCTTTTTTACTCCAAAAATGGTGAATCATATCCCATGGTTGACATCGTCATCTTGAATGCTATTGTTTCTTATAAAGTTTAATTTGGTTGTACATTTTTCTTAGGAGGCCCATTTAAGACCTCAAAATTCCCCTAATGCATTCATTGATGTGAGTGAAGGCTTCTCCGTTGCAGTTCATTGTCAATAGTGTGAGCCAAAAGAACCTCATTTTAGTAGAGGCCATGAAGTAGTTTGGCCTACTAATGAAAACACATCCATTGTTGTACACCATTAGGTGGCTTCACTAAGGACATGATCTCTAAGTTAGCCAGTAGTGTCACCTTCCCTATAGCATCAAGCCCTTCACGAATGAGGTATTGTGTGATGTTTATCCTCTTGAAGTTTGTGATATATTTTTAGGACAACTGTTATCGCCAAAAAATTGATCATCTAGACTAATTTAATAGATAGATCGAAGTACACCATGTAAAGCCAATTTTACCAATATAAAATTTCTTTCGCTGTGAGAAATTACTTAATAAACCACCTTTGTTAAGTAATTTGTAATTAAACCCATGAAGACTAATTAAATAAATCACTATTTATCTGATTTTCTTATAGGATTAATTAATTAAAATATTGTTCAATTATTATTCCTTGTTATATTTGACCCAGTTATGAAAAATAAACAAATAAATCATTAATTTTCTTATTTTTCTTTGAGAATAACTAATTAAGCACTAATTAATTATTATTCTTTGTCAAATTTAACTAAATCCCTTAGGAATAATTAAATCAATCCATATTTGTTTATTATTCCTTAACTAATTCCGTGAGATAATAAATAAATCATTTATTTATTTATTATTTCTAAATAAAATTATAAATACTTTTTCCCTTCTAACCAAATATAGTAAAATATTCCAAGTGGCTATTCCAAGAATAGGGTTAATAATATTTTATTATTGCTCATTATTCAAGGATAACTCAATATTTTGTTATAAACAGAAAGGTTTTTCATTCATTATTCACTTTTGATTATTTTCATTGTTGCCCTTAGTTACACATAACTTTTATTATTTTCATTGTCACACATCATATTTTGTTGGGTTTACAATTATAGAGGAGAGAGACTCTACACAAGCTAAAGATGTTTGAGGATAGCCAAGAACACATCCCATAGAGGGGGATTGGTAACATTTATTCATTCCCTTCACAGGTGTTATAATAAAACTATTCTTTGTATACCTGGCTTCCATTGGATCATTGGAGTTATTAGTATTTCTTTTTGTTGTTTAACTATGATTGTGGCATAGATCAGAGTTTTGGCAGGTTTTGTTTATATCAGTTGTTGCAGATCTACAATGTTTAGCAACCATTTATATTGTTGAGATTGTTTGTCATCCACAATATGTGGGTTTTGCAGAGACATATCTACTGGGGTTTTTGATCTCTATCTCATCCCTCTTAGGCCTTGCTCTACTCTAATTTACTTTTCGAAGTGGAACTTATCCCCCTAGGGTTTCTAGTACGCTTCCACCTTTATAGGAGGAGTTTAGCTGAGTGAGTAGATTGAGCTTCTACAACACTTTCAGCCATACTTTCTAGATCTATAAAGATAGTTTGTCACCATCCATAGTTTCACATTACAACTTGTTTGGTCATTGGCCTTAAGGTCCCATCAGTTTCCCTAAGTGTTCCACCCATCTTCTTATCTTTTTGTAATTGTCTTCCTTTCTAGTTTTTTTTTGTTGTTGCACCACTTTCTAACAACTTAGTGTCACTTGATCCCAATAGCACCAAAATTTAGATTTCTTGACCTTTTTGTTGTATTTTCCATTGATTTAGCCACCAACTAGCACAGTGTTTGAAAACCTAATTTGGGTGGGGTTTAGTTAATTGTTTTGTAGTTTATTTTTTGTTGTTAATTTCAGTTTATTTTCAACAAGGTTTTTTCTTTTTGACAAACACAATATGGGCTTAATAAATAAATACACTCGCACACACGAACACACCTTAAGCGAAGGGTGCCTGGTTTACACCACCAAGCCAAGACTTAAAATAATAAAATTATCTTCCCTCATCTAGACAAAAGCATATTGTTGATCTCCCTTCACCATTTTCATGTTACATGTGTCTTACCACCATTGTGCCACCAGGGCATTTTTTGTGGATACTTTTAAGCCTTCAACCCCAGTTCCTGCTTGGGCATATTACCCTTCCCTGTCAGGTTCGAGTTCATAGCCCTCCGTGTCCCCATACCAATTCGTTTTCTGGTTCATTTGATTCTTCATCTCATTCTGAACCTCCTTCATCACATATCGTCACCATGTCTAAACCCAGAGCTCGTACAGGAACCCAACCTACTATTTGCTTCGGTTCTACCCTAGTGGTCACATCAAGTGGAACAGTCTCAAGAACATTTCCAACAACCCCCATGCTCCCCTTTATGGTTCGATTAAGTATACCGAATTTTAGCTAATTGATAAATGACCCCATACACCACAATGCTGGTTGGCCTTCTATGCTGATTAAGCTTCCCTCAAACATCCAAAAGTTTGAGGGTAATTCTTGAGAGGATCCTACCAACCATGTCCGATCCTTCCAGATGTGGTGTTCATCTAACTCCATTACCGATGACTCCATTCGTCTTCAGCTATTCCAATGCATGCTCACTAGAGATGCTACAAAATGGTATGTAGACTAGTTTATCGCATCTCATTCTATTTATGTGATGCTTGCTAAAGCGTTCCTTTCATATTTCTAGTTACCACTCTGGTACAGCACCAGTATGGAGCTATTGACCTCATTCTGTCAGTCCTCTGCCACTCGCCTTTCCAACCATGTTTAAGAGTAGCATCGAAGGAGGATCACATGTCATGCCCCCCTTTCAAAGACCGTGGCTATCTAGATTTTTTTCTTAGGAGCCTCTTAGAACCCATTGGAAATGATGTCATGTCCCATTTTCCTCAGACCAAGGAATAAGCTCTCCAAACCTCTCTAAGATATGACCTGATTTATGTGCAATCCAATTATGTCTATACCATCATGATAGACCTTTATCATCCTGGAGGTGCTATTGCATCGGGGGCATCTCACACCATTGATGGTATCATTGGAACCCTTTCACACCCTTCACTATATACTCAAAAAAGTTATGGCTATCTGTAGGGGTGCACCAGTTCCTCTAACACTAATGCCCCTCCTGCTAGCAACATGTTTTCACGCCACCAACCTGTCTACCAAACTATTTCTTCTCCTTATGCACAGTTGAGTGCTCGAGCCCCTCAAGAATTAGTGCCGTAGCTTCCCATGCATCCTCAGCCCTAGTAGCCACCACCCCCTCAGGGTTAGGTGTTTGCGTAGTAAAGTGCGACCAATCCACATAAATCAAAGAGAAAGAATAAGGGGAAGTGTAACAAGGGTAACCAAGGTAATCAAGGCAATAAACCTAGTGAACCCTAGGGGAACCAACCTAACACTAACAACCAGCAACAGGGCAGCCAGCCCAAGTAGAATAAGGTTATTCATATGAGCAAGCCTTGTGCATGTTGTGGTGTACATGGCCATTATACACATGTTGTGGTGTTAGTGTTGGTATCTTCATCCCTCCATCAGTCATCAAATTTCTCTTTTTGCATGCATGTTAGGTGTCCCATCCGATTAGCTTTATTCCATTAGGTCATGGATCGACTGATGGTAGTGGTTCATGTCAATTTCCCTCATGACATTCAACTGCTGGCCTGTTTTCACATGTTTTAGGTCATTTACTATCGTTTTATTTCATTTCATTTACAAAAGTCAGTTTTAGGTTTTTAGCCTTACTAGGTCTAGTGTTTGCCATCATGGTCATCCAAAACTCAATAAAAGGACAACAGGCACATAAGGAGGTTTTATAATCTCATAGAATCATAAATTCACTAATGATATACTCAATGAATGTTTTTTACCTCAAAACTCTGTTTTGAGGTGAAAACAGAGTTTTTATTTTATGTACAAATTTAATGTAATTTTAAATGTTTCTATATGTAATAAGTATAACACCTGCTCTTGGTCACCTTTCCAACTCCAACCACTAAAAAAAATAAAAGCACCTATGCATTATTCCATCAATTGATCAAGAAGAGTCAAACTACAAATGAAAAATAGAGTTTTTAAAGAAAAGTGACTAAGACATTAGAAAAGTGGGTTTGGTAAATGGAAAAAACTAAAGGCAAGGGGATATAAAGCTCATCTATGAGTTTGAAGTCTTCATTTTTCGCAAGTGAGTGAGCTAAAGGAAAAAGATCATGTTTTTGGGAGAAAGAGGTGAAACTAAGCAAAAAACCCGAAATTTCACCGGCGCTGTGCATCAGGGCTTTGGCACTGCGCACCTGGCGTAGGTTTTACACTGAAATTTGTTTGGGCGATGTGCATACAAACTGTGCTACGCACTTGAGAGGCAGCGCTACACACCTGTATTTTTAGCTTCAAAATGATTTTCATCACCTTCCTCTGCTTCAAAATCCTCAATTGACCTCTCAAAAAGTAAGTGAAGCTTCTCGTCTTGTCGAGAAAGGAATTTTTCATCAGTTGTGGTGACTTGTATGTCTAAAAAACTAAAACCCTAGCTATCCTCCAAATTGTCTTGTAAATTTGCATAGGGTATTGTCTTCTGTTTTTTTTATTCCCTTAGATTATCTTCCTACACCCCATTCCCTTAAACTAATTACCCTAAATCCCTTTCCCTTTCCCTTTCCCAAAATCATTAGCACTCACTTCCCAAACCCCATTCCCATTTACCAAACACTAACCCTTTACTCTATTCCCAAACCCTAACTCCCATTTCCTATTGCATTACTACATCCATTCCATTATCAAAACCCTCATCTACATTCATAATATTAGTCATTCCCTCATTTCCCAAAAGAAAACATTAGCCATTTCCTACATACATTATTCACCCTCATACATTAAAAATCTCTTCATACTCATGAGTTCTCACTCCAAATTCATAAGCATGGAGACAAATTCAGACTATGGGAGGGAAGATGAAACTTTTAGTGATTCTTCCCGAGAAGCTCATGTACCAAGAAAACCACATTAAGGAGGAAAAATCATTCGAGAGGAACCCACCACTCTCATAGAATTACTTGCTTGCCCTCTTGCAGTAACTTGCTTTAAACATCAATCTTGTTATCAGTTTTGTGAAATGGTAGAAAGGGTGAAATATCATCATGAGCTGGCTAGGTATTTTGTTCTTCATCTTCACAATGGCTAGGTGAACCTTGCTGGTGTCTCTTTCACCTTGACACCTGAAATGATTGCAGCAGCAATAGGCATCCCTGATGTAGGTGAACAACGAAATAAGGGTCAGCATGTGGGCAGAGAGCATTATGAGCCTTACATTAAGGTTGGTTATCACAGGCAAATCAACAGGGCTTTTCCTTTCAAATATCTGCAGGACACTTATGCTCCTCTCATGAAACTCATCATCAAGTATTTTACCTCTGAAAGGAGGTTTTCCCATCTATATACATACCATGTCAAATTGTTGATGCATTTCACAAGAGTGAGGATGATGAACCTCCCATACTTTATTTGCAGGAATATTGAGAAGATGGCTCTATATGTGCAAAGGAAACCTTTTCCTTAGTAGTTCAACAACATTTACTACTTCTCACTGATCAAAATTGTTGTCTTGCATCAGCTAAGCTTGCTGAACATACCATGGGATACCTTCATTGCACATGAGATTTTCAAAGGCCCTCAGGTGACTCCATTGGTGCTTCAAGAGGAAGGAGGGCCTTCAAGACAGCTAGATGTTCGTGAGACTGAAACTACAGGTGTGCCAGTGTTTGTCACCTATGAGAAGGGCACCAAGAGGCTTTCTGTTGCTGCCAAACGAGTACTATCTCCACCAAGGGTGGTAGGGGTCTTGTTTTCTTCATCGAATCACAGACAAATGCTATCTTCACTAGGGGTGAAAGGGGCTTTCCCTTCTTCTTCAACTGAATAGGTATAGGGCAAAGACAAAGGAAAGCAACAGGTGCATGAAGAAGGCCCTACTGAAGGGCAAGGCAGGGATTTTGTTTTGGTTGAGGAAGATGACACTGATTTGGGCTCTCAAAGTTCAAGACTCAAGGATATGATCATCAAAGAAAAGGACGCTGAAATCCAAGCCTTGTCACTTGACCTTGAGAGGGCCAAATGGATCATTAACTTTCTTGAGCATTAGAACAAACAACTAGAGGACAAACAAGCTATTATTGAGCTACAAACAATTAGAGAAAATAGGAAAGTGTCAAAGAGAAGAAAAATCAAAATGACACCCCTTGAGAAAGAAATTGAGGCTGACCGGGAATCGTGGTTAGAGAGGGAAAACATTCACCTGGAGAAATTTTCTTGAGAAAGCCAACAAAGAGAAGAAAATGTTGTGCCATATGGCCTATCACTACTTAACCTGGAATAAAATTTTCAAAACAAGGGCAAAGAGGTTAAAGGCTAAGCTAGAAAGAGTTTTGAAAAGCAAAAAAGAGCAAGACAAGCTCAAGATCTTGGCCGAAGCATCATTGGCCTAGCAAAGGACCTAAAAAGGATCACTCATGCCAAATTTCAATAAATTTGGAGTATTTTTTGTCATTTTTGAAATTTTGAAGCAAAAAATAGGTTTGATGGGGGCCTCCATTTGCAAAAAGGTTTGTATTTTTGGAATCAACATGAAAAAATATTCATACTCAGGTATGGTTGAGAATTTTGGACAAGTTCTGGGTCTGCAAAAGGGAAAACAACACCCAAAAAATGCCCTCTCTGCTACTTTTTTTCCACACAAGACGCAGTCTTGGGAGATTCCATTTTTGGAGGGGAAAATGGACTCCAAATCAAAAATTCAAGTTGTTCCAGAAGCTAGACTCACCAATCTTTCCAATGGGCTATTCTGCACCTGATTTGGACTTTGGAAGGCCTTCCAAATGTGGCCATGAAAAAGCGCTGCACATAGGATTAGTGGCACTACACATAGGAGGAAAATTTGCCAATTTTGCCTGTTTGTTGAGAATTTCACCCAGTTTGGCTGTTCGTTTACTTTTGCTTCTCTCTTTGGTTAATTAATGATGTAATATGATGTAATATGATGTAAATATGATGAAAAATGACTTGAGGGGGTAGATACATCAGTTAGAATTGGTTTCAGGATGAATGAATCAGTTTCCATGATTTTAGAGGCAAGCTGTTCCACTGGCTATTTTGTAGTTCCTAGTTTAGATGTTGTGGGAACTGCTCCTTGACTCATGCATTCGACCCCTGATGGCTAGAATAGGTGGTTTGATGCCTATATCTTTTACTTTCTTAGTCATTTGTCAAGGTTGGACTCTTGTGGATGCATAAGCTACATTGTAAATCACTTCTGCAGTTTGGAAAGGAAATGCACCAAGGTTTTGTAGCATTTTGTGGGATTCTTGTGGTAATGTGTATTGGCATTGTTTTCTCCTCTGTTATATAGTTTTTCTTATGTGTATATGTTCCATCATCTATCTTTTTCTGCATAACTAAATGATTCAATATTAATAGGTGGAATCCATTGATGTTCAATGCTCTGCCTTGAGGTTTCATTTAGTTTTAAATGTTTTCTACTCTTTAAAGAGGACTCATGAACCTTGCATGCCCTCTCCAACTCCTCTCCAGTCTTTAGACTCACCATAACATCAAATTCAAAGTGCTAAAACACATGCCTACCTTGCCCCACAGAAACCTCTACAAATCTAAGTTGATTTCCTGGACCCAAAGCTGCCTTCCTCATCTGATCCAGCAACCAACCATTAAAATCAATCAAAATCCTCTGTGAAAATATACCTAGCCTAAAATCAACATTAATTTTCAGTCATCTCAAGCCTTAGTTTCCATATTCTTTTGAGATTGACAAGGAGAGAGCCCTCTCCCAACCTGGTAGGGCTAGCTACCAAGTTAAGCGTGGTTTGATGTTACCCTAGACCTGCCTTTATTCAGCCTGAGGTAGATCCAGGTACTAACATAGTGGCGACCATACTGGGGAACGTAGTTTTATGTTCCTCAGCAAAATGTAATCAAGTTCAAATCTGATTGTTGATGGTGAACAATGATCAGACACAACAAGGCTGAAATCATTCACCTAGCGAGTCTAAATTAGTTTCAAGATCAGATCCAAGGACTCCACTAGAGAATGAACCTGACCAGTAGAAACATGAAAGGAAAATATGGAGAGATCAGGTATTCAAGTTCAAATTTCATCCAAGACATTTTGTTCTTTGTTATAAATTATTTCTTCTCTTTTCCCAAGAATGTCAAGAAGGCTTTGCAAAGTATATTGTATTTGAGAAGAGATCCTTGGCCTGCATTTGATTCCTTCGCTTTGAAGATTGTGAATACCAAAGATTTGCATACCTTTGAGCTTGATCAAGACCCTCTTTCTGAAGCTTGTGATGACTGTCTTCAAACTGATGAGCCTCATGAGACTAAGACTAATTCTACACCTTCTGTACATACCCCTATACCTTGTAAAATTCGAGATCGATACAAACCTCTGATTTTACCTCCTATATCCCATGCTTTCCCTAAAAATCATGGCCTATATCTACCAAGACTTGATCGTGAACACAACATCACTGCTGAGAGACATGTATTGAATTTTGGGTCTTTTCTTGACCTTTTTGAATTTGATGAAGAAGATGTCAATATTAGGCTTTTTGCTCTTTCTTTGCAAGGCAAAGTCAAGAGCTGGTTCAAAATCCTGCCTAATGCAAGCATCTCATATTTCCAGTAGTTCGTCAAAGTGTTTCTTGACAAGTGGGTGGTCAGATAGAACCCTTTCTTGATTATAGAAGAGTATAACCAACTGAAAGGACTGCCAGGGGAGACAGTACAATAGTTTTCTGCCAGATTTAACCAAGTCTATTTGTTAATTCCAGTTAATATAGGGCCTCCTCCTAGATCTGCTCTCTTTCACTACCCGGAAGCCTTTGGCTTGAAAATAGAGTTTTAGCTGAGAGAAAGAAACCTTGCAACACTTGAAGAGATGCAGAACAATGCAATAGATGTAGAGGCTAATTTGCTAATTAGAAGGGCAAAGTTGAAGGAAGAAGAGTTGAAGAACATAGATCTAGAGGAATTGACATCTTTAGAGGTAAAGCTTGACATTTTGGTAAGTGCAGTGGAAGCGATGATGCAGAAGATCACTACAAGGAATGACTATGATGTTCAAGATCATGGCTTGCTGATTGAAGAAGAACAAGTTGTTGATCCAAAACATCTTCTTTCTTATCCCAGTTGTCATAGATCTGATAATGGTTGTTTTGTAGATCATCTTGGAGAAGAGAGATCTATTGATCTGACATGTATGCTTGATGTTGAGTTTTATACCGATGATTTTCCACAGTTTGATCAGTATGATGATGATTATGTTCTCCAAACAGAAGCTAGTCTTGTAGACAAACCAACAGCTAGTTTGTGGGAGGAAGAAATTCACTTTTAGCTCGAATGCAGTGATCATTCATTGCATATCAGCTATGGAAGTTAGGAGGAAAGTGCAGAAAATTTTCAAGTAAGTGAAGGATCTTTGCCTTTTTGTTTTGCTTAGTTTCAGTTCATCAGATACAACTTTCCTGCAATCAGAAATCAACTGTCGACAATTCTTGATCTAGACCAGCTTGAGGGCAATGAAAACCTTGTTCAAGACTTTTCATATCCAGAGTTGCAACCTCCAAATTCCATTGATTGTCAAGTTGCAAATGAAGATTTGGAAGCTAGACCATATGATCAAATGATGCAAGATGATTCTGTACCATTTTTTTTTGAATCATTTCAGTTTTTGAAGGGGAAATTGCATAGTATATCTTCAAATGAGCAGCCCGTAGAAAATCATGCAATCTCATTGGAAACAATAGAAAATGGGTTGCAACAGTCTATTCAAGTTTTTCACAATCCAATAGCTAATGTGTTGGATGATGTCTGCAGTCAAAGTCCTTCTCCATTAGCTACCCGTGAGCTTGAAAAAAGTATTGATACAAACTTGATTTGACAGCCAGTTTCTTTGTCATTTTCAACAGGAGTCTCATCACAAAGCTCAAATGAAAGTTTGTATTCACGGTACGAGGAGAAGAAAAGTAATTCATTGCATGAGATAAGTCCCATTGTGCATGAATTTCAAGACCCTTATGCAGTGTTTTTGAAGGCGGTTAGAGTATCCATATTATTTAATGGATCTATTTACAAGTTTTCATGGGAGTTTCCTTTCAGTAGTTCTTTCTTGTTGTTCATAAGCAAGCACTTGTGGAGAATGCAAACAACGGCCAAAATTCTTACTTGGTTACATTGGTTGTTTCATTTCACTTGATCAGGTGATGAATGGAATAGTTAGAGTAGGTTTTATTGAATAAGCTCTATTTTGAGCATATTTTGCAATTTGTCAGTTGTGTTTTAGTATTGAGTCAGTTTCAAGTCAGTTTGTGTTTTTGAGTCATCAATATTCATTCATGTAATTTCAGCTTGAGCTTTTGACTCCATTGCCCAATGGATAAGGCACTGGTCTTCTTTCCCAAACATTTGCGGTTCTTGGCACCTACAAGGAGCTACCATCCCCATTGGAGCCAATGTTAGTGTCAGTATCTTCATACCTCCATTAGTGATCAAATTCCTCTTTTTGCATGCATATTAGGTGTCCCATCCGATTAGCTCCATTCCATTAGGTCATGGATCAACTGATGGTAGTGTTTCATGTCAATTTCCCTCATGACATTTACCTACTGGCCTGTTTTCACATGTTTTAGGTCATTCACTGTCATTTAATTTCATTTCATTTACAAAAGTCAGTTTTAGGGTTTTAGTCTTACTAGGTCTAGGGTTTTCCATCAAGGTCATCCAAAACTCAACAAAAGATTAGCAGGCACATGATGAGGTTTTATAAGGTCATAGAATCATAAATTCACTGATGATATGCTCAATAAATGATTTTTACCTCAAATCTCTATTTTGAGGTGAAAACAGGGTTTTTTATTTTATGTACAAATTTCATGTAATTTTAAATGTTTCTATATGTAATAAGTTCAACAGCTACTCTTGGTCACCTTGCCAACTCTAGCCGCTGCAAAAAACAAAAGAACCTATGCACCAGTCCATCAATTTGTTAGAGTCGGTCTTTACATCCCTCCGTCAGAGATCATTTCTATTTATTGCATTTCATTTGTAGGTGTCTCACTTGCTTCACTCAGTTGCATTCCGCTAGGGGCATGCTATAATCCGACGAAAGGGACTTTTTGTTCATTACCCCTCATGCCTTACCATGCTGGCTCAGGTCTGTCCATCAAAATCAAGTTTTTGAGTCACTTACAACCCTGTTCTAGTCTTTTGATTAGTAAGAGTCCTTTCAGTCACTAGGTCTAGGGTTTCTCAAGTTTTGTCTTCAAGATGTCCAATAAAGCTAGCAGGCCTGAGGGAGGTCCTTAATAAGTTCTCATTTCAAAGAATTTCATCGTCATATGGACAGATTATGATTTTTCTTCAAAACTTTGTTTTGAAGCAAAGTCGACATTTCGTTTTTTGTGTATATTGCCATGTAATTTTCAAAAAAGTTTTTCAGTTTTTGAAATCTCCAAGCGCAGCCCTGGTCTTCCTTGGTCAAGACATGCCACCGTCCCTACAAAAAATTGCCAAGAAATTCATCATTCCAAGTAAAAAAATCAAGGGGGAAACAAAATGACAGAGTTGTATTAATTGTGAAAAAGAGCCAAAAACTAAACATAAGAAAATGGGTTTTTGAGAAGAAAAAATCAAAACCATCACTATATCAGTGTTTTTTTTCATTGTCTAAAACATCATTATATGCCAAGAGTTCAATGGAAAGCCGAGCCAAGCTGTGGGAGAGTGAAATTCACATTTGAGTGCCGAAGTTGTGATCTGAAAGGAGTCGCGGCGCATACAACAGGTGGCACGGCGCACCCACAGAGCGCAGCGCACAGAGCCGAAATACAGTGTGTATTTTCTCAAGGGCACGACACACCCACAAGATGCAGTGCACTAGGTTTATGCACGATGCACAGGACCTCCAAAGCAAAAATTCATCACTGCTTCATCAAAAATCAACCATTACTCAATGAGCCATGTTCATCACTTGAAACACATTTTGTTGTGCCAAGAGGTCAAAGGATATCAACTGGAGGATTGGAGGACCAAATTGTGTTTTTCAACGGTCGAGACTGTGCATTGAAACGCTGCGCGGCGCATCATAGGAGGTCGTGGCGCATCAGAGGAGTTCGCGGCGCATCGGAGGAGGTCGCAACACATCAGAAGAGGTCGCGGCGCACACAATCCACACGGCGCACAGAGGGCAGATTCACAGTGTAAAATTCCACTGTCGCGGCGCACCCACACGACGCAACGCACACAATCCGCACGTCACACTGAGGGTAGATTCACAATGTAAACTTCCACTGTCGCGATGCACCCACACGACACAGCGCACTAGGTTTGTGCATGGCGCATAGAACTAACAGGCCAGTTTCATGCTACTTCTGTCATCTAAGCTCACAAAAAGCCATTTCTTTTTCTCCAAGTAAGTTCAAGAGTCCTTCCATTGAAATTTAACTTGTTTGGGGTGTTGTCTAGAGGGAATATTCAAAGGTTCATTGTGTGAGAACATAAACCCTATGTATTAAAAGTTGCTCCTTTGGTGTTGATGAATCGGTGTTTTCAAGTTATAATTTTGGTGCCAAGTTTGTTTTCCTACTTGTCATCCTTCCCCTTCTCATATCACTGCCATTGTAACTAATCCCTTATCCTCTAAACTCCCATCCCTGCTTCCCATTTTCCATATCCTAAGATCCTATCATTCTCCCTTTCCCATATCACTTCCAAAATCCCTACATTCCCACATCCCTCAAAGTGACTGTTACACATTGTCACTTGGCAAGCTCCATCATCTACTCTTCCCCCTCCCATATTCTTCCTCACATTCCATCATTTTCCTGTGGCACATTGGCATTGAAAACACATCACTTATTTCTCTTTTCCAAACCAAACACCTACTCAACATACACATTGTAGCATTATGACAGAGATAGATTCATTATATGAGCAAGAGTATGAGCAAGGGAGTGACTCATCCACTGAGCTCAATGTGCTGAGAAGGCTGCAAAGAGGTGGTAAACATGTCAGAGAGGAGCCTACTTCCTTAACTCAATTGCAGGCCTACCCGCTTGCGATGACATGCTTTCAGTATTGTGAGATGATCGCTCAGATCCAGCATCATCAGGAGTTATTTCGGTTGTTTTTTTTTACATTTGCATGATAGTCATGTTACTCCTGCTGGAGTAGACTTTACCTTGACACCAGAAACCATCTCTCAGGCCACCAGGATACCAAATATAGGGGAAGAGTGGAACAAAGGGCAGCAGCTGGATAGATCATATTATGAACCTTACATCAGGCTTAGCTATTTGAGGTAGCTCAGTAGAGTATTCCCATTTCAGTTTCTGAAGGAATCTTATGCGCCATTGATGAGACTCATTATCAGATACTTCAGTTGTGAAGGTCGCTTCTCACGCCTCTATGCATACCATATCAGGTTATTGATGCATTTCGGAAGAGTGAAATTCATGAACATTCCATATTTCATGTACTGAAACATCAAGAGGATGACCACTCTTGTGCGGAGGAGGAGTCCAAAACAACAACACAACAACATTTATCATTACGCGCTCATCAAGATCATTGTTGTAAACCAGCTTGGCCTGCAGGGTATTATATGGGAAGACTTCATCTCCTGTGAGTTCTTCATAGCTTCAATGGCCCATCAGGAGGTTGTGCATGATCCAGGTGAACCTTCACAAAAAGATGGAGGTCAGGAGATAGAGACTACCATTGTGCCAACATATGTTACCTATAAAAGAGGCATAAGGGGATTGTTTGCAGCAGCACGACGAGTACTATCTCCACCTGGGGTGGAAGGGGTCTCGGTGCTGTCATCAGCAACACAAGTGTAGGTACAGGACCGAGGCAAGAGGCCAATGCATGATGAGGGGCCTTCAGGTGAGTGAGAGATTGATTCCATTATGATTTAGGATGATGATACCGACATGGGCCCGCAAAGTGCACATCTTAGAGAGGACATTCAGGAGCAGCAGATAGAGATCAACGCCATATCCCTCAACTTGGAGAGGGCTAAGTGGATCATCAAATACTTAGAGTAGAGGAACAAACAGCTTGAAGATCAGCAAGAAATCATGGAGTTGCAAAATATCCATGAGAATCACCAAGCTGCCCAAAGGAGGAGGATTGAGTTCACTACATTGGAACAAGTGATTAATGATGATCGAGAGTCTTGGCTCGAGAGAATCAGCATTCACCTGGAAAGACTGTTCGAAAAGGCTGATAAGTACAAATCATTGTTGAAGCACATGGTTTTCCATTACAGGGCACGCAATATGAGTTCCAAGGCACGAATAAGAAATTTGAAGGCAAAATTGAAGAAGGCAACAAAAAAGCAAAAGAGGCAAAAAGAGTATGATCATCTTTAGATCTTGGCCGAAGCTTCTTTGGTTGAGCATGGCACTTGATGAGGAACTTTTAGCCAAAAGTTCAAGGAATTTGGAGAAATTTTTTTCAATTTTGAATTTTTGGCTTTAAAAACAGGTTTTCCAGTCCTACGTGTAGCGCCACTTGGCGCACGCTTATAATTGGGAGATCTTTTGGAGGAAAACTTTATATTGTTGGGTTTCTTATGGAAAGTTATGTATGTTCATGGATTACCTAAGGATTTCATCAAGTTCTGGGTTGCCTAAAGGATAAAAAACACCCTAAAAATGACCTCACTACCCCTATTTTGGCACACAGGAAGCAGTCTTGGGAGATTGTAGATTTGGAGGGGTCAATGACATCCAAATCCAGAAATTCCACTTGGGTTGGAAAGTAGATAGGCAGGGATTTCCAACAAGAACACTTGGTCTCAATTTGGATTTCAGGAAGTGCCTCCAAAGCAGCTCCAAAGTGGTGCAGCACACACAGATTTTGGCGCGATGCACAGAGGATTTTTGCCCAATTTTTCACCTTCCAGCTCAGAAATTCGGCCAATTTGACTAGTTTTTCTTCTTGATGTAATTTTTGATCTATATTGATGTAATTTGATACACATGATGTAATTTTGGCACTTATTTACTAGTTCTAGAATATTCATTCACTAACAAGTGAAAATTTAATGAATGAATCAGTTTCCTAACATATAGAGGCAAGTTGTTTTGGTTGCCTAGATTTCAGTGCTTGGTTTAGAACTGGTTTAAACAGCTCCTAGAATTATGAGCTCGACCCCTAGAGGCAAGGGAATGGGTTGGGCTAGTCTATATCATGTATTCTCTTAGTCATTTTCAGGGTTGGACACTTGGGATTGCTTTGGCATACTATTGTACATATTTTCTTTGCATTTTTGGCTAAGGAAAGACCAGGGTTTTGCAGCACTGTTTGGGATCCATGTGGCTTTATGTTTTGATGGTGTGCTTATCTCAGTAATTGTAAGTTGTTATGTGTATCATTTTATTTCTCCCATCTTTTGCAATTGAACAAATGAAGTGTTAAGGTAGAATCCATAGAGTGTTATGCTCTGCCTTTAAATTTGTTTGATTTTCAATGTTTTCACCTATTTAAGGAGAATCCTTGAAACCTTCTTGCTCCCCTTAGCTCCTCACCAGTTTGATCTACCCATTCATTCACTTTAAAAGCATCAAGACAATCACCTTCCTTGCCCCATTCAGACCTCTGCAAAAACTGTGCCTCATCCCCAAGCCCAATTTGCATTTCCCTGTTTCCAACACAGAACCCTTAAAAACTCAAATCAAACCCTTGTACTTCATACCTAGCCTAAAATTAGCTTCTATTTCAGTCATCTTGAGCCTCATCGATCATCTTTTTCCGAGATTGACCCGGAGAGAGCCCTCTTCGTCCTCATAGGGCTAGCTACGAGGCTGAGCATGGTTTGATGTGGACCTAGAACCTTGCCTTTCCAGCCTTAGGTAAATCTAGGCTCTAACATAGTGGTGACCATATTGGGGACCGAATTTGATTGTGTGTTAGTATTCTTCATTTTGAAACTACAGACAGATTCTGAAGACTAGCCAGGTAGCCTTTGAAACACTTTTGCTTTGCATGAGTGCAAGTAGATAAACGCTACTTCAGTCAATCTTCGGTCTAGTCTCATTAACGAGAATTCTAACTTGAGAACACCCCAATACATTTGATAATTTGAAGCTATGGATGATCAACTTACGAATTCATAGGCTGAGAAAGTTGTTTATGTTCCTTTGATCTTTTGAAAAAGCACATTGGCTTCAAGAAGACATACCAGAGCTAATCCAATCCAAATCTGCCTCCTGTCTATGAAAATCCCAATTTGATTCCAAGACTCCTTCGTCAGGCAAGCTCTATGACTCCCGTGATTAAATCTTGTTCATGTCCTGCAATTTTTGAATATCTTGAAGAACTTGATTTTGATGAAAAGTTTGAATTGTCATTGTTTAAAACCAAGTCTGAAAGTGCTCTTGATTCTAGTCCCAAATCCAGATTCGTTGCAGCTCTTAACATTGAAAAGTCTAATAAGTCTATTGAGAATTTTATTTTAAGACAACTCCAAACTACAATTGAGGTTACAAATATCATTGATTTTCTAGAAACTGCATCTGCTACCATTGGATCTTCCATCACGACATCCACCTCTAGCAATCCTACTAAACCGCCCTTCATTCCCACCATCCCTGTGCAGCCTATTATTTCTAATCAAAAGTCTACAATCACCCAAAAGTGCTTCTCCTCTGCACACCCCTCCTCATACACCTCACACCTCAGCTGCACCTACTCCCCCAACATCTCCAAGGCCGATTGCAAATCCACCAAGAGCGATGGCTGCTCGTTTTGCTCCTCCTGCACTACCTCAAGTTTTGGATGACATGCCCGCAGATTATCAAAGTAAGATTCCATTGTTTGATGGCACTCTTCAAAGTGGTCCGGCTCAACAGCATGTGGACAAAATGTCGGATTTCTTTGAGCAGTATGAAATTGATGAAGAAAATGTAACAATGAGACTCTTTGTGAAAAATTTTGGCGGTGAAGTAAGAAAATGGCTCAGAGCTTTGGTAGCTAGAAGTATTCCTACATTAGAAGAGCCCCAAAAACAGTTTTTGGATCGTTGGGAAGTCAATAAAGATCCTCTTCAAATCACTTTTGAATATACCAAGATCAAGAGAAATGTCGGTGAGTCTGTACAAGACTACTGTAATAGATTCAATATGGTTTACAATGCAATTCCTGATGATTTAAGCCATCTAAAAAGTTATCTTTGCTTAAGTTCCTAGATGGTTTTGATCCTGATATGGCGTATCAATTGCAAGAGAGAGATCTGCCTACCTTAGAGGAGATGCAGAAAATTGCTGTTAGTGTTGAAGCAAATTTGAATGACAAAAGAGCTATATTGAAAGCTGAGAGGAGAGTTTCAATAAAGGAAGAAGCTTCGACATCAGATCAAGTACTCTGCAAGGTAGAAAAGATGATTGAAAGATTAACACTTGACAAGCCTGAACCACAGAATCGGAATCCCAATTTCCGTGGCCAGCAGTAATCACAATACAGGATCAAACAACGTGAGCAGCGAGCACAAGAACCAACATCACAACAGCAACAAGTAAAGACACCTCTTCAGCATAATTTTGTTGGTCCCAAATCTGATGATGAAGACAATGTACTAGGAGAGGAAAATCACTTCTTTAATCCTGATGATATTCCCACCTTTATCACTGAGGATGATGAGTATGCAGGAAATTCAGCAGTACAAAAGGATGAGGATTATATTTTGGCTAATGACACTGCTCTTGAAGAAGAATTAGTTGAGTACCAAAGAGGTTATATGAATGCTTTGTCTACACAGCAGCGTCAGTATCCACTTAGAAACAGAAATATTCCCATAAACCCAATCCCGAAGAGAAAAGAAGCTCCAGCATCCAAGAATGAGGCACCTGATGCACAAAGGAAAGGGAAAGAGGCAGTTGATCCCAATATCAGCAAGTCACCATCAACAGAAAAGTGAAATCATCCAGTTGTTCCAAAGGATAAAGCTAAAAGAAAGGATATTCCAGCCAAGGAGGTAGAAAGGCCCTCAACTTTTAGTTTAGAAAATGAAATTTCTAAATTAAAGGTTTCCATTCCCTTGATTTAACTAATGAGGAACAACAATTATAGAGGTCAGGTCTCTAAAGTTTTGAATTTTGATCCAATGTTTGATATGATGAGTGTGGAGGATGATCAACCCGAGCTGATGTTTGGACCAGCATTGAATGGTGAGTCTCCAAACAGCGATGTGCCACCTTTTTATATCAGTTTGAGATTGCATGAGTTTGTGTTACATAATGCCATGTTTGATTCCGGCGCTTCCCACAAAGCTATCATGGAGAAGTTGGGTTTGGATGTCACAAGGAGATATCATGATCTCTTTTCATTTGATTCCAACAGAGTGAGATGTATTGGGCTTATCAAAGACTTGGTCATAAGTTTGGATCAGATCCCCACGAAGAATGTTTTGATGGATGTTGTTGTGGCAGACATTCCTCCTAGGTTTGGTATGCTTCTTTCCCGGTCTTGGGGAGCGAAGTTGAAAGGGACATTACAACTAGATTTCTCCTATGCAACAATTCCTGTGTTTGGCCAAATGAGAAAATTATACTGGGAACAAAAAATGAAATACATGATTACAAGCAAAGAGAAACCAATTAATCATCCGATTAATTATGTACATACAGATCTTGAGTCTTTTGTTTTGTATTCAGATAGTTTCAATGATATAGATAGTCACTTGGTTGTAGCAGATGATATTCCAGGAATAATGAAGAATTTCAGAGAAGTTTTGAAGAGAGAGGGACATGAATAGCTGAACACCGTTGAGCAAGCAGCTGAAAATAATGGTCAGCAAGTAGGAAAACCTGAGGTGACAGAGTTTCAACACCTAGAAGAAGATGAACAGGGCCTGTGGACCATGGATTTCGATGGTGTAGTGGGAAATGATTGTGCTAGAATCGGAATTTGGGTATGGAGTCCTTTGTCTGCTCCGAACAAAGTGCCTAGTAATGTGTGGGTATGTTCTTAAAAAATAGCATTTGATTGTTCAAACAATGAAGTTGAGTAAGAGGCTTTGATTGCTAGCCTAAAAATTCCTAGAAAGTTGAATGCTAAGAGGATTGTAGTATATGGCGACTCCGAATTGGTGATAAAGAAAGCTAAAGGTGAGTATCAAGCAAAACATCCTTGGATGCGAGCTTATCGTAATGCTATCCTAGACATCCTGAAATTGTTTTCGGATTATACCTTGACGTGTGTGCCTCACATTCAAAATGGCATTGCTAATGCACTTGCTAAGTTAGCAAGAAATTTGAAGATTCCTATGAACTCAAGTAATAAATTTGAAATCCATGTCAAGCATCGTCTGACTGTCTCGGACAATCAGAGATATTGGCAAGTTTTCCAAGATGATGAGGAAATTGATGATTTTCTGCAAAACAAAGGTAAGTTCAAAGACACCTCAATTGATGTAGAACATGATGATGGTAAAGATGATGTGCAGATCAATCAAATGGAAGTGTTGCAGTTAAAGGATAACATCATTCCTAAAGTTTTCATACCTTTAGAAGAGCTCTTTGATCAAGATGACATAGCCCGCAAGCCAACATTGCAGCCTACAAAGAAGGGTGTTGAAGAGGTCAATATCGGAACAAAAGCCAATCTAAATGGTAAAATTGTCCAAAGCACTGCCACACAAGGTAAAGGCCAAATATATCAGTTTGTTGTCATCTTTTGCTGATGTGTTTTCTTGGGATTATTCTGACTTGGAGACATATGATACCAATATAATTCAGCATACCATTCCTATCAAGCCTAATCAAAAACCTTTCAGAGAGAATTTGAGAAGGCTAAATCCAAAATTGCTACCATCAATTGAGAAGGAGATAAATAGGTTGTACAAATTAGGAATCATTGTTCCCATTAGATTTTCTGATTGGATCTCTAATTTGGTGCCAGTACAAAATAAGACAGGCAATATTCACTTGTGCATTGATTTTAGGAATCTTAATAAATTTTCATTCAAGGATAAGTATCCGTTGCCCAAAATGGATCATATACTTCAGCGAGTAGTTGGAGCATCTCGGATGTCACTACTCGATGGTTATTCTGGATATAACCAAATTTTGGTCCATGAAGATGACCGGGACAAAAAAATGTTCACCACCTTGTGGGGAACTTTTCATCACGCCAAAATGCCTTTCGTTTTGAAGAATGCAGGTGCCACTTTTCAGCGGGCAATGGACTTGGCTTTCGCAAATGAGAAGGATGTATTTTTGGTTGTGTACCTTGATGATCTGACTGTGTTTTCCAAATCAGATGAAGAACACTTGTATCATTTGAAAATTGTCTTTCAAAAGTGCAGAAAATATGGTGTGTCGCTAAATCCAAAGAAGAGCTTGTTTGCCATGGCTGAGGGCAAACTCCTTGGGCACATCATATCAAAAGATGGCATTCGTATTGATCCATCACGTGTGGAAGCGATTCAACAAATTGACCTACCCCGGAATAAGGAGATTCAATTGTTTATGGTAAGATGAATTTTCTGTGCCACTTTGTTCCTAATCTTGCTAAACATCTGAGAGAGATTACAAACATGCTTAAGAAGGACAGCCAAGTGACGTGGATAGAAGAGGCTGTAAAATCTTTCAACTTAGTCAACTTATCTCTTTCTTTAGCTCTGGTTCTAATCAGCCCGGACTATACTCAGGATTTTATATTGTTTTCTTTTGCCTCGGAGCATACAATGGCAGCTGTCTTAATGCAAAAGAGAGATCACTATGAAAGACCAATAGCTTTTTTCAGCTGAACTATAAGAGACGCAGCTTTGAAGTACAACATCATTGAAAAGCAAGTTCTTGCACTTGTGAAGGCATTAAAAGATTTTCGGGTATATATTTTGCATTCTCATACTTTGGCCTATGTTCCTAATGCTGTTGTCAAGGATGTTTTAGTGCAGACTGATCCGGAAGGAAGATGAGGCAAGCGGGTTGCAGCCTTGTTGGAGTAAAATGTGGAGATAAAGCCCACCAGGCTTGTTAAAGGTTAGGGATTGGCAAAGTTAATGGATGAAACAAACTTGCACGCTTTAGACATAAATCTGATCGCTGCTATGTCCGATGAAAATGAGGATGGTTCATCAATCCAGGTATCCGAAATGTTTTTTCTTTCCCCGTGGTATTCAGATATCATATATGTGCTACAAAATTTGTCACCACCACCCGGCATGGCTAGAAACAAAGGTATAACTCTCAAGTTAAAGGCTGCAAAGTTTTGTATTTTAAATTCTAGACTTTATTGGAAACACCCCGGTGGTGTTCTATTGAATTGTTTGGTGGAAGGAGAAGCGCAGCAAGTCATGGAGGATTTCCATAAAGGAGATTGTGGTGGTCACCTCTTTTGGAAAACAACGGCAAACAAAATTCTCCGTGTAGGATACTATTGGCCGACATTGTTTGCTGATGTATATAAAGTGGTCAAGAGTTGTCATCAACGTCAGATTTTTGAAGGAAGGTAGAAATTACAGCCTTTGCCGCTTAAGCCCATTGAGGTGAGTGCCCCTTTTCAGTAGTGGGGGTTAGATTTCATTGGTGAAATTCATCCCGCTTCTTCAGGTCAGCATCGATGGATTCTCACGACAAGAGATTATTTCACGAAATGGATTGAAGAAATTCCCACCAGACAAGCTATGGATGCGGTAATTATTTCCTTCCTTGAGAATAATATCTTATCTCGTTTTGGTTGCCTGAATAAGTTAATCACTGACAACGTAGTAGCTTTCAAATCAAAGAGGATTATTGAGTATTATAACAAGTACAAAATTGTTTTGGGTCACTCGACCACCTATCATCCACAAGGCAATGGTTTGGCGGAGTCATCTAATAAATATTTAGTCAACATCATCAAGAGGCTGCTGGAAATTAACAAGAAGAGTTGGCATAAGAAGTTGGTCAATGCACTTTGGGTAGATCAGGTCAGCCAAAAGAAATCCATTGGTATGTCTCCCTTTGAGCTTGTTTATGGAGATGATATAGTGTTTCCTACTTCTCTAGCAGCTCCGGTAGTCAAACTTCTTCAGGAAGCCGGCAGTGAGGATGATCCTATTGTCATGCGAAAAGAGTTATTTTTGTTGACAAAACTAACCTCCCTAGGAGTCTAAGACTCTCTAGTGACAAACAAGACAATTAAGAGAAATCCTTCTCTAAACATACATTATTCTATGAGAAACCAA
>APFE030808378.1:101648-120359 GCA_000404065.3 Pinus taeda
TTATTTTTGCTAACAAAACTAACCTCCCTAGGAGTCTAAGACTCTCTAGTGACAAACAAAACAATTAAGAGCAATCTTTCTCTAAACATACATTATTCTATGAGAAACCAAGTGTTTTTCGATCCTACCTCAAGTCCAACGCTTGTTGTAGTAGTCTAGCTTCGTTGATCCAGATGAGCTCCTCCTTCACTTGAAACCTGCATACACTAACAATCAAACGATTACATAACACCTGAATATTCCATAAAACAAAGCATATTCAACATATAGACCAAGGAGTATATGAAACAATTCATTAACAACAAATCATTGAGAAGAATGGACTTATTTGTATTAAGGAAACAAAAAAGGAACCATTACAACCTGAGCCTTGGTGTTGTGCAAGTTCCTCCCAGGGTCCAGCAAGAGTTTTCCTCTACTTTGACAAGCTCACCCACTTCCAATATGGCAACAAGAAAGGATGGTAATCTCTCCTCACAAGTTTACAATGGAAGTCCTAATTCCAGCAGCATCTACCCTTTGGAATGTTTAGCTTTCAACCTCCCCTCCTTTGACCCAATGCCTGTATTTATAGTGTTCTAGAGGAAGTTATTCAGTTCCAACATCAATGGGATACTCCCTCTTTTGGATGGGGTAGCTCCTCTCTTGATGGGATAAGTTTCTCTATCATAGGGATGCATGAACCATCTGGAGGCGCTCAATACACGTCAAACACTCTTCTAGAAGGCTCTAGAAGTGACCACAAGTAACTTTTTTAAGATGAAAGTCGTGCCTTTTGACCTTTACAGGAGTACGCACCCATCCCTTGGCTTACAGAGCGTACAAGTACGCAGGTACAATGAGCTTGGGTTGCGTACACGCAGGCAAGGTAGAGAGAACCTGCGTACCCAGAGATAAACATGATTTTTAATGACTTTCTCTCTTTTTTGAAGTTTGACATGGAGAGCAGAGGTATAAGGCTTGACAAGGAGGATGATATGACTATTGATGGAGCCATATTAACTGCAGATAGTCATGGTGACACATTTCAGTGTAACACCTATGCAACGAAGATTGAATCAAATGATACATTTGCAGCAGACACGAGAAGAAGTCTTCCAAAACACGTCCAAGTTGCAAGAGAATATTAAGAAAATCTATGACCGAAAAGCGAAGGCGGACAGATTCCAATTGGAGGAAGTGGTGCTGAAATGGGATGCAAGGAATGAGGAAAAGGGTAAGCATGGTAAGTTTGAAATCCTCTAGAAAGGTCCTTTGAAAATCGCTGCATATCATGGTCAGAATGCTTTTCTTCTGAAGGAGATGAACGGAGAAGAGTGTCTCGGAGGGCTGGTCAATGGTCGGCTGCTCAAGAGGTATCATTTCTGAGTTATTTCTGTTGTCCCAATTGTCACTGTGCATACCATTTAATTTTAGTTTCATTGCAAGTGTGTGATGGGATCTTTTCTTCCGTCTGGGGCCCGAAGTGAAGGCTATAATTCTGAAGAAAAATTTCAGTTTTGAGTTCAGTTTGTTGAGTTAGTTTTTCGGTCATTTTGGTTGCCTAATTGAATTAGGTTGAGTCAGTTTGAGTCAATAAAAGAGTCATCAGTCTTGTGTCGATTTCTTCAAATAATGGACTCCAGAGCCCAATGGACGAAGGCACTGTCTAGCTCTTCCAAAGATTTGTCATTCCTGGCTCCTCCAAGGAGCTACCATCCCCATTGGAGCCAATGTTAGAGTTAGTCTTTACATCCCTCCATCATAGATCATTGCATTTAATTTGTAGGTGTCTCACTCGCTTCAATCAGTTGCATTCTGCTAGGGGCATGCCATAATACGACGGAAGGGACTTGTTGTTCATTTCCCCTCATGCCTTACCATGCTGGCTCAAGTCTGTCCATCAAAATCAAGTTTTTGAGTCACTTACAGCCCTGTTTTAGTCTTTTGATTAGTAAGAGTCCTTTCAGTCACTAGGTCTAGGGTTTCTCAAGTTGTGTCTTCAAGATGTCCAATAAAGCCAGCAGGCTTGAGGGAGGTCATTAATAAGTTCTCATTTCAAAGAATTTCATCGTCAATAGATTATGACTTTTCTTCAAAACTCTGTTTTGAAGCAAAGTCAAGATTTCGTTTTTTGTGTATATAGCCATGTAATTTTCAAAAACGTTTTTCAGTTGTTGAAATCTCCAGCCACAACCTTGGTCTTCCTTGGTCAAGACATGCCACTGTCCCTGCAAAAAATTGCCAAGAAATTCATCATTCCAAGTCAAAAATCAAGGGGGAAACAAAAAGACAGAGTTGTATTAATTGTGAAAAGGTGCCAAGAACTAAACATAAGAAAATGGGTTTTTGAGAAGAAAAAATCAAAACCATCACTATATCAGTGTTTTTTTCATTGTTTGAAACATCATTGTATGCCAAGAGATCATCGAAAAGCCAAGCCAAGCTGTGGGAGAGTGAAATTCACATTTGAATGCCGAAGTTGTGAGCTGAAAGGAGTCGCGGCGCATACAACAGGTGGCGCAGCGCACCCACAGAGCGTGGTGCACAGAGCTGAAATACGCTGTGTATTTTCTCAAGGGCACGACACACCCACACGACATGGCACAATGGGTTTATGCGCAGTGCACAGGACCTCCAAAGCACAAATTCATCACTGCTTCATCAAAAATCAGACCATTACTCCATGATCCATGTTCATCACTTGAAACACATTTTGTTGTGCCAAGAGGTCAAAGCATATCAACTGGAGGATTGGAAGACCAAATTGTGTTTTTTGATGGCCGAGACTGTGCATTGAAATGTCACGTGGCGCATCGGAGGAGGTCGCGGCGCACACAATCCGCGCGGAGTACATAGGGCAGATTCACAGTGTAAACTTCCACTGTCACGACGCACCCACACGACGCGGTGCACAGAACTGACACGCCAGTTTTGTGCTACTTCTGTCATCCAAGCTCACAAAAAGCCATTTCTTCTGCTCCAAGTAAGTTCAAGATTCCTTCCATTGAAATTTAACTTGTGTGGGGTGTTGCCTAGAGGGAAGATTCAAAGGTTCATGGTGTGAGAACATAAACCCTATGTATTAAAAGTTGTTCCTTTGGTGTTGATGAATCGGTGTTTTCAAGTTAAATTTTGGTGCAAAGTTTTTTTTCCTACTTGTGATCCATTCCCTTCTCATATCCCCGTCATTGTAACTAATCCCTTATCCTCTAAACTCCCATCCCTGCTTCCCATTTTCCATATCCTAAGATCCTATCATCCTCCCTTTCCCATATCACTTCCAAAATCCCTACATTCCCACATCCCTCAAAGTGATTGTTGCAAATTGTCACTTGGCAAGATCCATCATCTACTTTTCCCCCTCCCATATTCTTCCTCACATTCCCTCATTTTCCTGTGGCAGATTAGCATTTAAAACACATCACTTATTTCTCTTTGTCAAACCAAACACCTACTCAACATACACATTGCAGCATTATGACAGAGACAAATTCATCATATGAGCAAGAGTATGAGCAAGGGAGTGACTCATCCACTAAGCTCAATGTGTCGAGAAGGCCGCGAAAAGGTGGCAGACATGTCAGAGAGGAGCCTACTTCTTTAACTCAATTGCAGGCCTGCCTGCTTGTGATGACATGCTTTCAGAAAATGTCATGCTTTCAGTATTGTGAGATGATCACTCAAATCAAGCATAATTAGGAGTTAGTTTGATTGTTTGTTTTACATTTGCATGATAGTCATGTTACTCTTGTTGGAGTAGACTTTACCTTGACACCAGAAACCATCTCTCAAGCCACCGGGATACCGAATATAGGGGAAAAGTGGAACAAAGGGCAGTAGCTGGATTGATCATATTATGAACCTTACATCAGGCCTAGCTATTTGAGGCAGCTTAGGAGAGTATTCCCATTTCAGTTTTTGAAGCGATCTTATGCGCTGTTGATGAGACTCATTATCAGATACTTTAGTTGTGAAGGTCGCTTCTCATGCCTTTATGCATACCATATCAGGTTATTGATGCATTTCACAAGAGTGACATTCATGAACATTCCATATTTCATGTACCAAAACATCAAGAGGATGACCACTCTTGTGCGGAGGAAGAGTCCAAAATAGCAGCACAACAGCATTTATCATTACGCAATCATCAAGATCATTGTTGTACATCAGCTTGGCCTGCAGGGTATTACATGGGAAGACTTCATCTCCCGTGCGTTCTTCACAGCTTCAGCGGCCCATCAGAAGGTTGTTCGTGATCTTAGTGAACCTTCATAGCAGCATGGAGGTCAGGAGGCAGAGACTACCATTGTGCTGACGTATGTTACCTATCAGAGAGGCATAAGGGGATTGTTTTCAGCACCACGACGAGCACTATCTCCACCTGGGGTGGAAGGGGTCTCGTTGCCGTCATTAGCAGCACAAGTGCAGGTACAGGACCAAGGCAAGAGGCCAATGCAGGATTAGGGGCTTTCAGGTGAGCAAGAGACTGACTTCATTCTCATTCAGGATGATGATACCGACATGGGCCCGCAAAGTGCACATCTTAGAAGGGTCATTTAGGAGTAGCAGACAGAGATTAACGCCTTATCCCTCAACTTGGAGAGGGCTAAGTGGATCATCAAATACTTAGAGTAGAGGAAAAAATAGCTTGAATATCAGCAAGAAATCATGGACTTGCAAAATATCCGCGAGAATCGCCAAGCTACCCAAAGGAGGAGGATTGAGTTCACTACATTGGAATAAGTGATTAATGATGATCGAGAGTCTTGGCTTGAGAGAATCAACATTAACCTAGAAAGACTATTGGAAAAGGTTGATAAGGACAAAGCATTTTTGAGGCACATGGTTTTTGATTACAGGGCACGCAATATGAGTTCCAAGGCACGAATAAGAAATTTGAAGGCAAAATTGAAGAAGGCAACAAAGAAGCAAAAAAGGAAAAAGAGCATGATCATCTTCAGATCTTGGCCGAACTTCTTTGGTTGAGCATGGCACTTGATGAGGCACTTTCAGCCCAAATTTCAAGGAATTTGGAGAAAATTTTGTCAATTTTGAATTTTTGGCTCTAAAAACAGGGTTTCAGTCCTACGTGTAGCGCCACTTGGCGCACGCTTATAATTGGGGGATCTTCTGGAGGAAAACTTTATATTTTTGGGTTTGTTATGGAAATTTATGTATTCTCATGGATTACCTAAGGATTTCATCAAGTTATAGGTTGCCTAAAGGGTCAAAAATACCCTAAAAATGACCTCATTGCCCCTATTTTTGCACACAGGAAGCAGTCTTGGGATATTGTAGTTTTGGAGGGGTAAATGACATCCAAATCCAGGAATTCTACTTGGGTTGGAAAGTAGACAGGTAGGGAGTTCCAACAAGCACACTTGGGATCAATTTGCACATCAGGAAGTGCCTCAAAATCAGCTCCAAAGTGACGCGACGCACACAGATTTTGGCACGACGCACAGAGGATTTTTGCCGAATTTTTCATCTTCCAGCTCAGAAATTCGACAATTTGACTAGTTTTGCTTCTTGATGTAATTTTTGATCTATATTGATGTAATTGGATACACATTATGTAATTTTGGCACTTATTTACAAGTTCTAGAAGATTCATTCACTAACAAGTGAAAATTTAATGAATGAATCAGTTTCTTAACATATAGAGGCAAGTTGTTTTGGTTACCTAGATTTCAGTGCTTGGTTTAGAATTGGTTGAAACAGCTCCTAAAATGATGAGCTCGACCCCTAGAGGCAAGGGAATGGGTTGGGCCAGTCTATATCATGTATTCTCTTAGTCATTTTCAGGGTTGGACACTTGGGATTGATTTGGCATACTATTGTACATATTTTCTCTGCATTTTTGGCTAAGGAAAGACCAGGGTTTTGCAGCACTGTTTGGGATCCATGTGGCTTTATTTTTTGATGGTGTGCTTATCTCAGTAATTGTAAGTTGTTATGTATATCATTTTCTTTCTCTCACCTTCTGCAATTGAACAAATGAAGTGTTAAGGTAGAATCCATAGATTGTTATGCTCTGCCTTTAAATTTGTTTGATTTTCAATGTTTTCACCTGTTTAAGGAGAATCCTTGAAACCTTCTTGTTCTCCTTAGCTCTTCACCATTCTGATCTACCCATTCATTCCCTTTAAAAGAATCAAGACAATCACCTTCCTTGCTCCATTCAAACCTCTGCAAAAACTGTGCCTCATCCCCAAGCCCAATTTGCCTTTCCCTGTTTCCAACACAAAACCCTTAAAAACTCAAATCAAACCCTTGTACTTCATACCTAGCCTAAAATTAGCTTCTATTTCAGTCATCTCGAGCCTCATTGATCATCTTTTGCTAAGATTGACCCGGAGAGAGCCCTCTCCTGTCCTCGTAGGGCTAGCTATGAGGCTGAGCGTGGTTTGATGTGGACCGAGAACCTTGCCTTTCCAGCCTGAGGCAAATCTAGGCTCTAACAAAATTGATCAAGAAGATTCAAAATGCAAATGAAAAATAGAGTTTTCAAAGAAAAGTGACTAAGGCATTAGAAAAAAGGACCTCGTAAATGAAAAAAATTAAAGGCAAGGGGATATAAAGCTCATCTATGTGTTTGAAGTCTTCATTTTTTACAAGTGAGTGAGCTAAAGGCAAAAGATCATGTCTTTTCGAGAAAGAGGAAAAACTGAGCAAAAAACCTGAAATTTCACTGGCACTACGCACCTGGGCTTTCACGCTGCGCACCTGACGCAGGTTTTACACTGAAATTTGTTTAGGCACCGTGCATACAAAGTGCATTGTTCACCTGAGAGGCAACGCTGTGCACTTGTCTGTTGAGATTCAAAACAATTTTCATGAGCTTCCTCTGCTTTAAATTCCTCAATTGACCTCTCAGTAGGTAAGTGAAGCTTCTCATCTTGTCTAGCAAGGAATATTTCATCAGTTGTGGTGATTTGTATGTCTAAAAAACTAAAACCCTAGTTATCCTCCAAATTGTCTTGTAAATTTGTGTAGGGTATTGTCTTCTGTTGTTTTTATTCCCTTAGATTATCTTCCTACACCCCATTCCCTTAAACTAAATTTCCCTAAATCCCTTTCCCTTTCCCTTTCCCTTTCCTAAAATCATTAGCATTGACTTCCCAAACCCCATTCCCATTTACCAAAACCTAACCATTTACTCTATTCCCAAACCCTGTAACTCCCATTTCCTATTCCATCACTACATCCATTCCATTATCAAAACCCTCATCTACATTCATAATATCAGTCATTCCCTCATTTCCCAAAAGAAAACAGCAGTCACTTCCTACATACATTATTCACCCTCATACTTTAAAAATCTCTTCATACTCATCATTTCTCACTCCAAATTCATGAGCATGGAGACAGATTCAGACTATGGGAGCGAAGATGAAACTTTTAGTGATTCTTCCCGAGAAGCTCATGTACCAAGAAAACCACATAAAGGAGGAAAAATCATCCGAGAGGAGCCCACCACTCTCACAGAATTACTTGCTTGCCCTCTTCCAGTAACTTGCTTTAAACATCAATCTTGTTATTAGTTTTGTGAAATGGTAGAAAGGGTGAAATATCATCATGAGCTGGCTAGGTTGTTTTTTCTTCATCTTCAAATGGCTAGGTGAACATTGCTGGTGTCTCTTTCACCTTGACACCTGAAACCATTGCAGCAGCAACAGGCATCCCTAATGTAGGTGAACAGTGGAATAAGGGTTAGCATGTGGGCAGAGATCATTATGAGCCTTACATTAAGGCTCGTTATCACAGGCAAATCAGCAGGGTTTTTCCTTTCAAATACATGTAGGACACTTATGCTCCTCTCATGAAACTCATCATCAAGTATTTTACCTGTGAAGGGAGGTTTTCCCATTTGTATACATACCATGTCAGATTGTTGATGCATTTCACAAGAGTGAGGATGATGAACCTCCCATACTTTATCTGCGAGAATATTGAGAAGATGGCTCTATATGTGCAAAGGAAACCTTTTTCTTAGCAGTTCAACAACATTTACCACTTCTCACTTATCAAAATTGTTGTCTTGCATTAGCTAAGCTTGTTGAACATACCATGGGAAAGGCCCTCAGGTGACTCTATCGGTGCTTCAAGAGGAAGAAGTGCCTCAAGATAGCCAGATGTTCATGAGACTGAAACTACAGGTGTGCTAGTGTTTGTCACCTATGAGAAAGGCACCAAGAGGCTTTTGCTGCTGCCATATGAGTACTATCTCCACCAGGGGTGGAAGGGGTCTCGTTTTTTTTCACTGGATCAAAAGAAAATGCTATCTTCACCAGGAGTGAAAGGGGCTTTGCCTTCTTCTTCAGCTGAATAGGTACAGGGCAAAGACAAAGAAAAGCAACAGGTGCATGAAGAAGGCCCTACTGAAGGGCAAGACAAGGATTTTGTTTTGGTTGAGGAAGATGGCACTGATTTGGGCTCTCAAAGATCAAGACTCAAGGATATGATCATCAAATAAAAGGAGGCTGAAATCCAAGCCTTGTCACTTGACCTTGAGAGGGCCAAATGGATCATTAACTTTCTTGAGTAGGAGAACGAACAACTAGAGGACAAAAAAGCTATTATGGAGTTGCAAACAATTAGAGAAAACATGCAAGTATCAAAAAGAAGAAAAATCAAAATGACACCCATTGAGCAAGAAATTGAGGCTGACCGAGAAACATGGTTAGAGAGGGCAAACATTCACCTTGAGAAATTGCTTGAGAAAGCCAACAAAGAGAAGAAAATGTTACGCCATATGGCCTATCACTACTTAACCCGGAATAAAATTTGCAAAACAAGGGTAAAGAGGTTAAAAGCTAAGCTAAAAAGAGTTTTGGAAAGCAAAAAAGAGCAAGACAAGCTCAAGATCTTGGCTGAAGCATCATTGGCCCAGCAAAGCACCTAAAAAGGGTCGCTCATGCATTTATTTTCATTTTTGAAATTTTGAAGCAAAAAATAGGTTTTTTCAGCAGGTGGCACTGCGCTTTTGATGGGGGACCTCCATTTGCAAAAAGGTTTTCATTTTTGGAATCATCATGAAAAAATATGCATGCTCAAGAATGGGTAAGACTTTTGGACAAGTTCCAGGTCTCCAAAAGGGCAAAAAACACCAAAAAAATGCCCTCTCTACCACTTTTTTGCCACACAGGAAGCAGTCTTGGGAAATTCCATTTTTGGAGGGGCAAATGGACTCTGAATCAAAAACTTCAAGTTGTTCCAGAAAGTAGACTCACCAAGCTTTCCAATGAGCTATTTTTCACCTAATTTGAACTTGGGGAGAACTTTCAAACGTCGCCTTGAAAAATCACTATGCATAGGATTAGTGGCGCTGCGCATAGGAGGAAACTTTGCCAATTTTACCTGTTTGTTTAGAATTTAACCTAGTTTCGCTATCAGTTGCCTTTTATTCTCTCTTTGGTTAATTAATGATGTAATATGATGTACTATGATGTAAATATAATGAAAAATGACTTGAGGGTGTAGATACGTCAGTTAGAATTGGTTTGAGGATGAATGAATCAGTTTCCATGATTTTAGAGGCAAGCTATTCCACTGCCTATTTTGTAGTTCCTAGTTTAGATGTTGTGGAAACAGCTCCTTGACTCATGGATTTGACCCCTGATGGCTAGCATAGGTGGTTTGATGCCTATATCTTGTACTTTCTTAGTTATTTGTCAAGGTTGGACTCTTGTGGATGCATTGAGCTACATTGTAAATCACATCTGTAGTTTGGCAAGAAAATCAACCAGGTTTTTGCAGCATTTTGTGGGATTCTTGTGGTAATGTGTATTGGCATTTTTTTCTCCTCTGTTATATATTTTTTCTTATGTTTATATGTGCCATCATCTATCTTTTTCTGCATAACTAAATGAATCAAGATTAATATGTGGAATCCATTGATGTTCAGTGCTCTGCCTTGAGGTTTCATTTAGTTTTAAATGTTTTCTACTCTTTGAAGAGGACTCATGAACCTTGCATTCCCTCTCCAACTCCTCACCAATCTTGAGACTCACCATAACATCAAATTCAAAGTTCTAAAACACTTTCCTACCTCGCCCCATAGAAACCTCTGCAAATCTGAGTTGATTTCTCGGACCCAAAGCTGCCTTCCTCATTTGATCCAGCAACCAACCATTAAAATCAATGAAAATCCTCTGAGAAAATATACCTAGCCTAAAATTAGTATTAATTTTTAGTCATCTCAAGCCTTAGTTGCCATATTCTTTTGAGATTGGCAAGGAGAGAGCCTTCTCCCGACCTGGTAGTGCTAGCTACTAGGTTAAGCATTGTTTGATGTTACTCTAGACCTGCCATTCTTTAGCTTGAGGTAGATCCACGTACTAACACGCCACTCGCCTTTCCAACCATGTTTAAGAGTAGCGTCAAAGGAGGATCACATGTCGTGCCCCCCCTTTCGAAGACCATATCTATCTAGATTTGTTTCTTAGGATCCTTTTAGAACCCATTGGAAATAATGTCATGTCCCATTTTCCTCAGACCAAGGAATAAGCTCTCTAAACCTCTCTAAGACATGACCTGATTTATGTGCAATCCAGTTATGTCTATACCGTCATTCTAGACCTTTTCCATCCTAGAGGTGCTATTGCATCGGGGGCATTTCACACCATTGATGGTATCATTGGAACCCCTTCACACCCTTCACTATATACGCAGCAAAGTTATGGCTATCTGCAGGGGTGCACCAGTTCCTATAACACTAATGCCCCTCCTGCTAGCAACATGTTTTCATGACACCAACCTGTCTAACAAACTATTTCTTCTTCTTATGCACAGTCGAGTGCTCGAGCCCCTCCAGAGTTAGCGTCGCAGCTTCCCATGCATCCTTAGCCCCAACAGCCACCGCCCCCTCAGGGTTAGGTGTTTGCATAGTAGAGAGCGACCAATCCCCATAATTCAAAGAGAAAGAATAAGGGGAAGTGTAACAAGGGTAACTAGGGTAATCAAGGCAATCAACCAAGTGAACCATAGGGGAACCAACCTAACACTAACAATCAGCAACAGGGCAGCTAGCCCAAGTAGAATAAGGCTATTCGTACGAGAAAGCCTTGTGCATATTGTGGTGTACATGGCCATTATACACATGAGTGTTCTCTCTTACCCCAGATGTGCCAAATGTGGGAAGCTCAAGTGGCTTCTAGAGGTAAATAATTGCCTTAGAATCCTGCGCCATCTTGACTGGAAATGCTTACAAATCCTTTCCCTCAACAAGGATTTGTAGCTACTCAACCTGAGCCAGGTTATGCAGCCCATCCCCCCCAATATTCTAATCCTGGAGACTACCAAATCCTTATGATGAATTATGATGAGGTTAATCCCTCCAATATCAACCTGTAAACTCAGTTGCGTCAATATCAAAAGCCATCTACCTCATCCGCCACTGAGCCTAAAACCAAAGTATCTGCTAAGCCTCTTAAGACACCAACTGGTCCATTACAGATCCCTCATCCTAAAGTTGAGGCCATTCCCAAGATCCCAAAGGGATCATTACGCCGTAATGCAGCTTCCAACCGAGCTGCCCATATATACAGTATAGTAGATGACTTGACACAATCACTTGTTGTCATGTCGATGATGGAAGTACTCCAGTCGTGCCCATCTCAAAACAAAGCTCTATTAACTCTCTTGGGTGCAGTCGATCCTTCTGAATATCATTTGATTGTCTTCCCAGTTGATACATCAGAACATGCCCAATTACATTCATCCTTTGCTTTCCTGATACTAGTTTGAGTCCATAATGCCATCATCTCCCGATGCATTATTGACTAAGGTGCATCCACCTGTGTGATGTCTGCTGTCATTTGGAAATAACTTAAGTCACCTGAGTTGTCCCCCTCCACTATCACTTTGCGTGGTTTGGATGGACATTCCTCCCAGCCCCTTTGAATGTACTGCAATTGTCTAGTGACCCTTGCCGGAAAGACTGTTCATGTCGACATTGAGGTTATTGATGCCCCTTTGGATTATAACATTTTATTAGGTTGTATTTACACATATCCCATGTTAGCCGTTGCATCTGCGATTTTCCGCAAGATGTGCTTCCCCCATGAAGGGAAGATTATTACCATCGAATAGCTAACTTACTACGAGCCGACATCCATGACCTTCCCCGAGTCCATTATCTCATCGGTGTTAGATAAGTAGTCTCCACCCCCTATCACTGGTGTCTCACCTAGAGTCTATAAAGATTCCTCGATGTTGGTTTCTTTCCCTATTCCTCCCCCTCCCATCTCAGAGCCTAACTCTATGGGTGTTTTCATGTTATAAGCGTCGTGAGATTCTCTCAAGCAGTCTAGTACATCTGATCTGCAACCAGCTCCTCAAAACCATGCAGTTACCATCCCAGCTGAGCCCTCTAGATGCACCCCACCAAGACCTCCTCTATTTGTGGGTGCCTCTCCTATGCTTCCACCAAGAACTGTTCCTCCAGGTCTCAACCATCGAGGAGATATTCTGTTAGGACATTACACTGCACGCCAGATACCTTTCCTATTTTCCCCTCAGGGAATATTTTTTGCCCCTACCATGGATTCGGTGGTCCTTCCTAACCTGACTTTGGGGATCCCAGTATGGTACATCGACCCCCCCATAAGAATTCTACCTAGTCAACTACGACATTATCATGCTTTGAGCCTGGTTCAACTGGTACCTACCACCCCTGTCGCTGCTTCAGTTCCATCACAACCTCTACAACAACATGTTCATTTTGTGAAAGCATACGGATAGGGGGCAAAGCTAAGAGGAAAGAACTAAAAGACAAGTCTCCCCAAGCTCCTCTAGTGCCTAAGGCCTCAAAGTCATCACCTCATGCGCTTTGTGTAAAGTTGTTTGGCATACCATGAATAATTGTCCCGAGCTTCCTCATCTCAAACCTTTGGTTCTTGAAGAGTTCCCTGAGTCAAATATCCTTGAAGTAGATGTTAACTTATCGGGTCCACCTACGAAACTCAGAACGTTGCACACAAATCACCCTTGTGCCTTGTGTGATCATCATGTTCATTATTGCCATTTTTGCCCTCGTTTCGATGATTTTCATGATTTCCCTGAAGTGCTTCACAAATACGTGGCCACTCATAGTGGAACACCTACTCCTCTACCCAGGGATTCTGGTACCCCTTGTCAACCAGAATAGGGGGACTCTGGTCCCACCATCATCATCCCTTCCCCCGATGCTGAGATGATGGACAACACAATCCATATCCTTTACCTATCGTCATCCTTGAGATCCTTGCAAGAAAACTTTTCTCAGGTTTCTGTGCGCTTCTATCGAACCTCTCTCGATGGAATCCTAGGTCTCAATATCCGTAGATCCTCCATCTACTAGCCTGTCATCTACCATTCAATATGATGTGTATGTGAACCTTGTTTCTCAGGTTGATGCACTAGGTAATGCTGCCGCATCATGTAGTCAATCTTCCTCATGTGTGCCCATCTCCCAATCTAATGAGGGCATCATGGAAGCTATGTCTACCCCTAATTTCCCTTGCAATTAGGCAAGGGGGCATATTTTAGGAGTATTTTGAAGGCCATTTCCTCCCTAATTCTCCCAGTGCACTCTACCTCCAGAAATGTCACTCATAGCACATCCCTTTGATTTGCGTGTCTTTATTTCTACCATGAAGTTAGGTAGATTGCATCATCTCATCCATTATCTTTTTTACCTTTTAGATGGATCCATCATCGACACCATATATTGATCATGCCGACAGTGCGAGTTGCTTCTCCTGGAATCTAGCCTCGGTAGCCTAGGCCATTTTTACCCCCTTAGATATGTTAGTCCTTTCGAATGACATGTGAATTATATATGCCACCAATAACTGGCCTGAAAACAATGCAGTGATAGGTTTGTTAGTTGATTCCCTTTCTCATCACATCCTTCATCTTCATGTTTGTTTACATTCCTTGCTACTTGTCATGCAATTGAATGGTGTGTATGATGTGCATAACCGATTCCTATTTAGAAAATATCTACATGTTAATTTGTTGGTACGTGAATTTGAAACAATTATGTTCATTCATGTTCCTAGAGCCCAAAATAACTATGTAGATACCATTGCAAATAATATTCTAGATTGGCATTTATTACATGTATACCATAGAAGACAACCATAAACAAAACACATGGTGAGCCATCATTGTCATATAAAATGCATAATAATATTATGTATCATATAGGTTTTTGGAGCCCATAGCTCTAAATACATCTAGTACGCCTGTCGCATACTGGGGCGGCACATAGGATCCTACATCTCATTATCATCCTTTGGAGGATCTCATGCCAAGTTGGGACGAGATGCTTGAATCCATTTTTTCGAGCACTCAAAACACAATGGTGCTCTACAAAATCCTATTACTAGGGGGCATCCTTCCCACTTTTGCATACCTCCATCACATATGATTGCAGGTAGTATCCCATGTTTGGGGGCATGATGGTTTTATGCTGCCCATCTTCTTAATTTATTAACATAAGTCTCAGCCTCAATCCCATTGAATCTAGGTATGGTCTATTATCCTGTCATTCATTGGATAGTTTGTCCTATCGGCCTCTCCAACGAGCCATATGCACATGGCATATCATAAACGTTTAATACCATATCTTCAAATATTATACTCTATACCACATAGTCCCCATGTTTGACTTAGTGGGTGTGGATGATTTTATACCTCCTCTAGTAGCTCATTCTTGTTTTCCTCTTCCCTTAATTCTTCACCAGGAACCATTATTCCAGGAAGAATTAAGGCCATCTTTAGACAAATAAGGCCACTTTCCTAAAAGTTACAGATCCTGATTCCAACGATCGGTTTGTCTGCTATAGTCTCCACAAGATATAGGGCCTTCTCCTCTCAAATTGGAGGGAAAGCACCCTTTTATAAGAAAAACCATAGTTTTTCATTCACCCATTGTGACCAAACCATAGCTCAGTTTAATGAACCATTAAAACCATTGGAAATCTCTTGTCTGTCTCTATAATGGGTCTTTCTTAGTTTTTGATGATTTGATACTTCACCGCGTGGCCATTTTTCCAAGTAGGGTCACCTCGTCACCTCTCAAAATCAAATTTCTTCACAAAGTAACACTTGTATTTTGAGGTCCACCTCCTCTTAATACTTGTTGTACCATCTGTCAATTTTCGTCATGAGTAACCATCATTTGCTCATTTTTTTCATGGTCCCCACCTAGCCTATTCTATGTAGTAGCATTATCGAGTCACCCTTGTTTAGAGCATCTGTAATGAGTCACCCTTGCATTCATGGATTTTGTTTCATGTCTCATTATATCATGTCATAGTATTCCACCATGTTTCCATACCATTCATCCTGTGTTGCTGATTTTGGCCTCCAGTCATACTATCCCCATCCTCTCCAGAGTTGAGTCAGTGATTTCCAGGTCAACCATGCACTTTATTCTCTACAAGGGAATTCATCTATTTTCCCCTTAGTCCAGCCTTTTCCATTATCCCTGGTGTTATTCCATAAGTCACATTACTATTTTCCCTCATGCCTTAATTGAGGATCCTCATTGCCTCATCTATTGCATGCCCTATTATGTTGACATCAACTCATTTATTCTAGAAGAACGGTCTAGAGGGTGGTGTATCTTGGTTCCAGCTTCCATTTTTGTCTGGTGCCTCAGATCGAGTAGAGGGACTCATTATTTCCCTTTGACTTGGTCATTTCATGTTCATGATTCATACACTCGATGGTCCAGTGGTGCAGCAGATTGTACCAGTGATTCCCGGGTGTGTGTGAGCTATTTCATACCTCATGAGGGTGTGGCCCTTCAGGTAGCCCCCCACATGCTTGGATCCGGTCCTACTATGCTACAACCTCAGATGCAGTTCTGTAGATTTAATGGGTTTAGTTCCTAGCCATCGCAGTGTTCATAGCATCCACGTCTCCTTCATATGATCCATTTTGTTTTGTAGAGCCCTTCCCTATTGAGTAAGGCTTCTCCGGTTTTTCTACCCTCCCTCTCGCCAATTTTTTAGGGAAGGGCCATTATATCTCATTTACTCAAATATTATTGTATTCAGTCCTCACTCATAATTTTCCATGTGAATTATTTATATGGGATACATTGTATTATTTTCAGCATGTCATGTACCATTCAACATGTACTTCATTGCTCAGTTTTATGTTTCTCAACACACCATTATTTATGTACTAAGTTATCTCAATGGGTATGGGTATCATTCCCCCGCCTCATTGAGGTACGGTACCACAACATAAAAGGAGACTTGCATTGGTCTCTCCCCCGCCATCTTAATCCTCTTTTGCTTCAGCTTCATTTGGTACCTCTCTCTCTCTCTCTGACTACCCTGCATTGTCTAGTGATTGTTTCTTTACAACGTACTTAGGTCATATGTTTTTCTCCTAACACTCATACACTGGGGGCAATCATCTACCCCAATTTACTAAATAGATCAAAGTACACCATGTAAAGCCAATTTTACCATGGCAAAAATTCTTTCACTGTGAGAAATTACTTAATAAGCCACCTTTGTTAAGTAATTTATAGTTAAACCCATGAAGAATAATTAAATAAATTACTATTTATTTGATTTTATTCTAGGAATAATTAATTAAACCATTCTTCAATTATTATTCCTGTAGGTTTTAACCCCATACAGAAATTACCTGCATACGAATTCTAAATCACAGGAAAAAATAAAAATGCGAGAGCATAACACATAAAACACATATACACAGAGATTTCCCACTGGATCTCAAAACTACCAGCTTGATTTTTCATTATGTTCCTTCAATGTTACAATACATATTTATACATGCCGAAGCATCCAATACCATGGACCGAAAACCATCGCGTCCAAAACCATGGACCGAAAACCATCGCGTCTAAAACCATGGACCGAAAAACCACCGCGTCCAAAAAACATGTGCGAAAATCATGCCCAAAACCATAGGTGGGTCCGCCCAACCTAACATAGGGTCCAAAACCAAAATTTTTCAGGGCGCTGCCCCGGACCCCATAAAGTAGGGTTGCGGGTACCCCTCAAACCTCCTATTAACTATGTGGAAAGAATATAACACAACCCAACAAAACATAAGATAAGTTTTGTTGCTCGTGGTTTCTCACAGGTCGAGGGGATCGACTATGATGAGACTTTGGTTCCTATAGCAAGGTACTCATCTATCATATCGATGTTGGCACTATCAGCACAGATGCGTTGGAAGATCGATTAGATGGATGTGAAGATTGTGTTCCTCAATGGCAATATTGAGGAAGAGGTGTACATAGAGTAGCCAAAAGGATTTGAGACCTTCAAACTTGATTCGCATGTGTGTTGACTCAAGAGAGATTTGTGCGGGTTGAAGCAAGCACCTCGTGCTTGGTACACTAGGATCGACAGTTATTTCACTGGGTTGGGCTTCACAAAGAGTGAAGCATATGCGAACCTTTACCACATCATGGTAGAAGGTAAGCCATTGACCATTGTTCTTTATGTTGATGATTTGATATTGACAGGTGATGATCAATTGATCAAGTCTTACAAGGAGGACCTTGCAAGAGATTTCAAGATGAAAGACATGGGTCTCATGCACTACTTTCTAGGCATGGAAGTGTGGCAAAAGGATGGGGAAGTGTTTGTGTCTCAAGGCAAGTATGCCAATGAGATACTCAGGAGACTCCACATGGAGAAGTGCAAGCCCATGCCGACTCCTCTAGCAGGTAACTGGAGGAAGGAGAATGCTACTTCAGGTGAGCTAGTAGCTGCTACTATTTATTGGCAACTTGTGGGTTCATTGATGTATTTAGTGAACACACAACCAGATTTGTGCTTTATGGTGAACTAGCTGAGTCAAGCTATGGTTCAGCCTACCAAGCTATTTTAGAAGGCAGCGAAGCATGTGCTGAGATACCTCACAGGCACATCTCAGTATGGATTATGGTACAGACGGATAGAGGGAGTGAAGCTTCAGGGCTTCATAGATGCAGATTGGGCAGGGAGTCCATCAGATCGAAAGAGCACTTCAGGAGGAATTTTCAACCTTGGTTCAGCTACAGTTTATTACTACAACAGGAAATAGAGGTCAATTGCACTTATCTCAGCAGAGGTTGAATACATGGCTGCCAGTCAGGCATTATGTGAGGCCATTTGGATGCGAAAAATTCTAGTTGGATTGTTTAGTCATAGGATAGATCCAACTGTGATCTATTGCGGTAATCAGAGTTGTATCAAAATCTCTCACAATCTAGTATTTCATGATAGTTCCAAGCACATCGATATCCGGTATCATTAACTTCGAGACTGTGTGGTGAAGACTATCATGTTGTTGTTGTATATTTCGACTGAGGAGCAAGATGCAGATATTTTGACTAAGGCATTGTCAAAATGAAAATTCAAGTTCCACAGAGACAGGATTGGGGTGACAGATAATCCCTTTCTTGTTGAGAGGGAGTGTTGAAAATAGCAACAAGAAATGATAAATATAGAAGTGCTAAAAATAGCATTTCTATAAATAGAATTTCGGGATACATTCCAATTTTAGCTAGTCCCTGAACTAAAATTGAGAATTAAAATTTGAATTTGATCTTAGCAGTTGTTTGTAAAATAATTAATTCGTCTTGAGTTGATTAGTTGGAGAAAATCAAACATGAAGTCTATGTGAAGACATGCAACAGTTTTCCCTTTGATTGAGGAAGTTATCCCTTAATTAAGGAGATCAGGATGAGTTGTACTTTGAGTT
>APFE030808378.1:121097-166630 GCA_000404065.3 Pinus taeda
GGAACTGATTGTGAGTTCAGTTAGTTAATGCATGCATGCATGTAACTAGTGTACTTCAGATAACTGAATATTCTCTCATAAATAACTCATGCATGTCAGTTCAGTCATAGACCCAGTTGAGATTAGAGGATGGAATAGTGTACTATAAATTGTAGTAATATTCCATTGAGGATATCTCTTGCATGTAGAAGGAATTTATTCCTTGAAGATTGTGTAGTTATTTTTTAGTTTGGTGAGTTGTGTGAGAGATGAATTCACTTAGGTGGCAGCCAGAGGACCTAGGAGAAACTACACAAGGAAATAGGAGACTTGGAGGACTAAGGGAAGGCATATGTTGTGTCTATTTAGTCTATGAGCAACATTGGGGGATTGTAATAACATCTGGATAGCTTGTGAGCTAAATCTTTGTGTAATCTGGAGATATTTCCACTTGTATGATAATACATATAGCGTGGTTTTTAGCTGAGGCTTTCCCCAGAGTATTCTTCTGTTTTCATGCGTGATTGATTTCTGATTCTTTGTTATATGTGTTCTAATTGATCTTTCTCAAAATCAATTAAGCTTCCACAAGTTTGTTTGTAGAAGTAGATCAAGTATTTTGCTTTAGTATATTACATTATCAGGTGATCTACAGTGGGAATTTCTACATCTGCAACTTCCCTTATGTCTGTATAAACTGAAGAGGTTGGTGATTGGTGTGGATGACCGTGTCCTTCCCCATAATGTATTTCTTTCATTATCGATAAGCCTCCATAATGAAATACATCTTTTTATAATAGATGGAGTACTTCCAAATTGTATCAGAAAGTGTCTCACTATGATAGGCCATTGGATTCTTGTGTTGGGTGAAGATTGCAACAATAACATAGTTTGAGGCATTTGTCTCGATTTCAAATAGTTGTTGCAGAACTGGTAGTATGAGTACCAATGTAGAGCAGAGGAGGTGCTTCAACTCAATGAACGCCTTTTGTTGGGACTTGGACCGGGAAAATTTTTCTTTCGCCCCGCCATTAGTAATGTGACTAAAAGGCCAAGTGATATGGCAGAATCCCAACATGAACCTCCGTTAGAAATTTGAAAGGCCCAAAAAGTTGTGAAGCTCCATTATACTGGTTGGGGCTGGGTAGTTCTGGATGACTTGGATCTTGGTCAGGTCTACATGCACACCACACTCATCTATGATGTAACTGAAGTATTGGACCTAGCTCATGCCAAAGGTGCATTTCTCCAAGTTGGCACACAGTTTGTGCTGTAAAAGTGTTTGAAGGACCTTCCAAACGTGTTGCGATTGTTCTTCCCAAATCTTGTTGAATATGAGGATGTCATCCAGATAAACCACCATGAACAAGTTGGTGAAGGGTCACAAGATGTCATCTATTAGCCTCATAAAAGTAATAGTGGCATTTGTCAACCTGAAGGGCATAACCAACCAGTGAAAAAGGCCTTCTTTGGATTTAAAGGCAACCTTCCAAACATGTGTGGGTTCTATTGGAACCTGGTGATAACTAGGCTTTAGATCGATCTTTTTGAAATACCTGGTTCCCTTGAGTTGGTCCAGAAGATCATCAATCCGTGGGATTGGATACATGTTCCTAACAATGATTTTGTTTAGTACCCGATAATCAATGCAAAGCCTCCAGGTCCCATCCTTATTCTATACAAGTACAATTGAGCTCCCACAAGGCAAGGAACTGGGTCAGATGTTCCCTTTTTCTAGCAACTCCGGGAGTTAGATCGATTGAATTCTTAACCTGAAAATTCAAGTGTACCCGTATGGCTGAGGAAATAATGTCCTTGTATTCTTCCACGACCATATCCACCTGCTTCTGCCGCTTGGAGGAACCATTCCCAGGGGCCGTGGATGTGGCTACGACCTTCCCCTTACTTTGAGAGAGAATAAAAAAGAAAACAAATTTCGTAATCTAGAAGATGACCTTACTACATTGCTTAGTAGAGATCAAAGAGATGGTGATAGGTGGGGCTACCTTTGATATCTTGTATAACTCAGTACTAAAATAAATAGTAACATAATGAGGTCTAGACTCATATACAACATGTCGCTTCCATAACTATGGTTTTCCTAATAATACATCACAAACTTCAATAGGAGCAACATCACACATTACCCCATCTGTGAAGTGCTTAATGCTATAGGGAAGTTGACACTATTGGATGATGCACAGATATCATCCTTGGTGAGGCCACTCGATGGCATATGATTGCAGATGTGATGTAGTCGGTAGCTCCAGTTGCTTTGCGATCTCTACTAAAATGAGGTTCTTTTGGCTCCTGCTGTTGATAATGAACTACGGCGGAGAACCCTTCACCCACATCTGTGAGTGGAATAGGTGTTCCCCCTCTTCTAGATCTTCAGGCTCATATTTTGGATCTTGGTGGTGGCCACAATGGCACTAGGCATCGTGTCAATGATATGCTTCCCTTTGTCATTCCTCTTGTCAGGTTTTGACTTAGAGTCAGAAAATGCATCAGACTTTGAAGCCTTCAACTCGGCCACTAGTGACTTCTCAGACCGACACTCACTTATTTTTTGAGTGGAGCTCTTATGGAACTCGCACCACTTTCCAGTATCCTTCTTTGTCTTCATGATGTTGTTCTTTTCTTGTGGCTTCAGCAGGTTCTCCTAGCTTGCCCCGCCTTGGCCTTGCCCTTTTCTCTATGGTTTTTGGGGTGCCTTTCTGTCGCTTTAGATTCATAGATCCAAAGTTTCTCTTTTTCTCTTTAAGCTTCTTCTCAATATTGACAGCATATCGATATGTCGTGCCGAGCAAGGAGATGCCCAAGAACTCCATCTCATCCTAGATGTACTTGTGCAGGAACTTATGATACTTGAGTACTAAATGTTTCTTAGAATCATTTATACCCAACTTTGTGTGAAGGGTATGAAAAACATACGTAAAATTTGACACGTCTTGGTCCCTTCCCTATTGCAGTGTGGTCCACTTTATGTATTTATCCTTATAGATCATGACATGGTAGTACTATTCCTTGATGGCGTCCTAGAATGAATCCCAAGTGGGTGCAACCGAAAATAGTGAGTGCGTACTTTCATCCTTTTGCTCACAATAGGTTTCCAACCAATCCTTGACATGGGGGGTGGCTTTGAGAGGAGAAAAAGTAACCTTTTCCCAGTTGGAAAAATGATGAATAGAAAAATATGCTTCTAGCAGATTTAACCATTTATCTACGGTGTCTGCATCAATCTGACCATAAAATATGGTAATGTCAAATTTAACTTGTACCTTAAAATGTGTGGCACTTCCATAGTAGGTATTGGTCATAGATGTGTCGCCCTTGCGTAGCCACTGAAGGATCTGGGAAAAGTTGTCCATCATCACGTTCCTTTGTTGCTTGAGGGCTTATTCGAGCAAGATTTTGAAAGGATCTCCTGCCCCTTCATATTTCGTTTCTTCCCCCATAGGAGGCCGTCAAGATTTGGGAGGTTGGTCTTGCAAAGGTTCGACAAGTTCAATCCCTAACTCCTTCTATCCTGACCTTGTTGGGGGCATGCAACGAAAAACAGAGAAAGAGCAAACCACTCTGATACCACTAATCCGAATTTAAAGAGGAACACAACAAATCTTAGATATAACTATAAATACAAATTTGGAGCAATAATAACATTTCATTTCATTAATATCAAATACTGAAATATGCTTACAAATAGAATGGAAAGACTAGCTCGGGTGATGGTAGCTTATTTCTGAGAAGCGATGTGTTAGCTACATGCCTCTGAACTATGTCACAATGAGGCACCAAGGCCTATTTATTATTGAGAAATAATGGAAAACCCTAAACATCCAGAAACCTAACCCTAGGAGATGAAGTGCCAAAATTGTCGGTCCCATTTGGGTAAATTAGTACATCAATTTCCCGGGATTCGTAACTTTGGCATATGATCTCCATTTTTCTATTATAATACCTCGTAGCGAATATGTCAAAGAGTGGGATGGAAAAAAATTGGCCAACTAGTTTTGGACCTTTTTGGTCTCTTAGTTTTCCCTAAAAACGTTGTTTAGGGCCTCAAAATAGCTCCGGAAGTTTAGGACCCGAAAAAATGCCAAAAATAGTAAATTGTGCTACAATTAACGAAACTGAAAAAATGAAATGAGATAGTGTTGGGGGTCCAAGTGGAATAGGAGGGTGGCCACCAATATCCACCTACGTCATTCCTCTCCCCTTAGGAAGCAATGGTGACCATTGTGTTGAGTCCCTCCATGAGATGGGGAAACTTCTGTTGAACTTGGTCCCTGGTGAGCCATTTGCCTTGGTGCAGGAGTTGGGAAACTTTGACAACTCGATAAAGTTGGATCTTCTGCTGGCGAGTGTTCTTGACCTATGTGTCCATAATCCAATCAATTGTCACATGTTCCATGTAGTCTGGGTTTAACTTTATTGGTGTGAGATGTTATGCAATGTCTGATGTGTCTAGCAATGGTGGCAAGTATGGTCGAAGGTGATCCACATTGAACATTGGGTGCAAGAAAGAAATGCGGGAATGTTGAGCTCAAAATAATTGTCTCCCATAGCCTTGGTAATGGTGTAAGGACCATATCAGAGTGGCCTGAGCTTCTAATGGGCTCCAATAATGTGTTCTTTCTGCAAATGCAACCAGACTTTGTCATGCACCTAAAACTTGTGTGGCACCCGATATTGATCATGTCAGTACTTGTACTTGGAATTTGACTTCTCCAGGATGTCATGAACTTGTTGTCGGATGTGTTGGATGCATTCAATAAATCTAGTCGCTTTATCAACCTCAGATAGTACATGTGTGGATTATGTTTGCGTAGTTGCATGAGGCATGGAAACAACAATCGAGCACAATGGTTGAAATCCTAGACCCACTTGAAAGGGACTGCGACCAATTGAGATATGGAGAGATTTATTATAATTGTGCTACACACATGGTAGAATCTCATCCCAGGTTAGAGGATGCTTGGAGTTGAACATGCAGAGTATGTGAACTATCATCTTATTGACGACTTTCATCTGGCCATCTGTTTGGGTATCGAAGGCAGTTGATTTGGTGAGTTTGGTTTTAAATAATGTCCATAGTATTTAACATAATGTGCTTAGGAATCTTCTATCCAGATCTGATATAATGTTCTGAAGGATCCCAAAATGTACCCACACTCATTTAAAGAAGAGTTTGGCAGTGTCCTATGCTGTGATACTCTTCTTGCAAGCCACCAATATAACCATCCTAGAAAATCTATCCATGACCACAAATATAAATTCATTACCATGCTTGGTAGAATGGAGGCTAGACATATAGTCCATGGATATGGATTCCCACAACTGGTTGGGAGTAGGAAGAAGAGTGTACATGCCTTGATTCTTAATGGTTGGCTAGGCAATGGCGCAGGAAGCGAAGGATCTAATATATTTCCCAACATCTAGTCAGAGTTTAGGCCTACAAAATTACTTGTGTAGTACATCCACACTTTTCTCCACACCAAAGTGTCCTATGAACCAACTTTAGTGTGCCTCCCAAATCATCATGGAACACTCACTTGAAGGAACACAAAGGTGGCCTAGGTAGCATAATAATGTGTCATGGAGGTGGAAATTAGGAACTTTCTTTCCACCTACTAGCATCTATTATGTTGAGGCAAACTCTAGATCATTTTTGTATAGTTGCAACCATATAAAGGTCTCATGACCACAAGAGTTGAGAATAGCAGTTAGTGCTGCAAGTAGGGCTCGATTGAGGCAATCTGCAACTTGATTGGTGCTACCCTATTTGTTTTTAATACTCAAGTGGAATTATTTCATATATGTAGAACACTTTTGATGGTGATTGTTTTGCAAAACTGAAGAGGTCAGTGATTGGTGTGGATGACCATGTCCTTCCCTAGAATGTAGTGCTTCCATTGTCGACAAGCCTGCATGATGGAATGCATCTCTTTAGTGCTGCAAGTAGGGCTCGACTAAGGCAATCTGAAACATGATTGGTGCTACCCTATTTGTATTTAATACTCAAGTGGAATTGTTTTATATATGTAGAACACTTTTGATGGTGATTGTTCTGCAAAACTAAAGAGGTCAGTGATTTGTGTGGATGACGGTGTCCTTCCCTAGAATGTAGTGCTTCCATTGTCGACAAGCTTGCATGATGGAATGCATCTCTTTATCATAGGTGGGGTATTTATGAATTGTATTGGAAAGTGTCTCACTATGATGGGCCATTGGATGCCCATTCTGGGTGAAGACTGCAACAATAACATAGTCTTAGGCATCTATCTTGATTTCAATTGGTTGTTGCAGGTTTGACATTGTGAGTACTAGTGTAGAGCAAAGGAAATGCTTCAACTCAACGAACACCTTCAGTTGGGACTCGAACCAGGAAAAATTTTCTTTTGCCCCGCCCTTAGTAATCTGACTCAAAGGCCAAGTGATATGGGAGAATCCCAACACAAACCTCCAATAAAAATTTGCAAGGCCCAAAAAGTTGCAAAGCTCTGTTAGAGTGGTCAGGGCTATCCAGTCCCGAATGACTTGGATCTTGGACGGGACCACATGCACGCAATGCTCATCTATGATGTAACCCAACTATTGGACTTGTATCATGCCAAAGGTGCATTTATCTGAGTTTGCACATAGTTTGTGTTTCTGAAGGCTTTGAAGGACCTACCAAATGTGTTGCAAGTGTTCTTCCCAATTCTTGCTAAAGATGAGGATGTCATCCAGATAAACCACCACGAATGAGTTGGTGAAGGGCTACAAGATGTCATCCATTAGCCTCATAAAATTAGCAGGGGCATATTTCAACTTGAAGGGCATAAACAACCATTCAAAAAGGCCTTCCTTAGATTTGAAGGAAATCTTCCATACATCTGTGGGCTCTATTGGAACCTCGTGATAAAAAGACTTTAGATCGATCTTGTTGAAATAATTGGCTCCCTTGAGTTGGTTGAACAGGTAATCAATCTATGGCATTGGATACCTGCTCTTGACAATAATTTTGTGAAGTGCTCGATAATCAATGTAGAGCCTCCAGGTCCATTCCTTCTTTTGTACAAGTACAATTGGGCTCCCACAAGGTGAGGAACTGGGTCGGATGTGCCCTTTCTATAGCAATTCCTCGATTTTCCACTTAATCTGTTCATTTTCCATAATGGAGCGATGATATATTGGTACGTTGGGTAGAGGTGCTCTTGGAGTCATATTGATTGAATGCTTGACCTGAGAATGCAAGGGTACCCATGTGTGTGAGGGGAAGATGTCCCTGTATTCTTCCACGAATGTATCCACCTGCTTCTGCTGTGTGGAGGAAACCTTCCTAGGGGCCATGGATATGGCTATGATCTTTCCCTTACTTTGAGAGCGGATCAGAAAGAAAACAAATTTCCAATTCTGGGAGATGACCTTATTGCATTGCTTAGCAAAGATCAAAGAGATGGCGATAGGTGGGGCTACCTTTGGTATCCTCTATAACTTAGTACCCAAATAAATAATAACATAGCGAGGTCTAGACTCATATACAACATGTATTTTCCATAAGTATGGTTGTCCTAATAATACATCACAAACTTCAAGAGGAGCAACGTCACATAGTACCTCATCTGTGAAGGGCTTGATGCTGTAGGGAAGAAGACACTACTAGCTAATACGAAGATCTCATCCTTGGTGAAGCCACCTAATGGTATACAACCGTGGATGTGATATAGTTGGTAGGCCTATCCATTTCATGATCTTTGCTAAAATGAGGTTATTTTGGCTCTCGCTATCGACAATGAACTACAGCAGAGAACCCTTCACCCACCTTTGTGAGTGGAATAAGCACTCCACCTCTTTTGGATCTTCAGGCTCAATCTTGTAGATTTTGGTGCTGGCCATAGTGGCAATGGGCTCCGTGTCAATGATTTGCTTCCCTTTTTCATTCCCCTTGTAGGGTTCTAACTCAGAGTTAGAACATGCGTCAGACTTTGAAGCTTTCAGCTTGGCCACCAGTGACTAGTTGGCCATACACTCACTTGTGTTGTGAGTGAAGCTCTTATGGAACTCACACCACTTTACCTTGTCCTTCTTTATATTCATGGTGTTGTTCTTTTCTTGCGGCTTCAGTGGGTTCTCCTAGGTTTCCATGCCTTGGCCTTGCCCTTTGCTCTGCGATTTGGGGACACTTTTCCCTTGCTTCAGATTCGCCGATCCAAAGTCTCATTTTTTTTGTTTAAACTTCTGATCGATCTTGATAGCGTATCGGTATGTCGTGCCAAACGAGGAGATGTCCAGGAAATCCATCGCATCCTGGATGTACCTGTGTAAGAAACTGTGGTACTTGAGTAGCAAATGTTTCTCAAAATCGTTGATACCAAAATTCGTGCGAAGGGTATGAAAAACATTGGTAAACTCTAGCACGTCTTGGTCCCTTCCCTCTTGCATTTTGGTCCACTTTATGTATTTATCCACATAGCTCCCGACATGGTATTACTATTCCTTGATGGCATCCTAGAATGAATCCCAAGTCGGTACGACTGAAAATAGTGGGGGCGTACTTTCATCCTTCTGCTCACAGAAGGTTTCCCACCAATCCTTGACAAGGGGGGTGACTTTGAGATGAGCAAAAGTAACCTTTTCCCAGTTGGAAAAATCATGAACAGAAAAATATCCTTCTAGAAGATTTAACCATTTATCTACGGCGTCCACATCTATCTAACCCTCAAATATGGGAATGTCAAAGTTAACTTGTACCTTAAAGGGTGTTCTACTTCTAGATTAGCTACTAGAAGTAGATGCATCACCCTTGGGTAGTCGATGAAGGATCTCGGAAAAATTGTCCATCACCGTGTTCCGCTATCACTCAAGGGTTTCCTCGAGTAGAATTTTCAAAGGATATCTTACTCCCTCGTCTTCCTTTTCTTCCCCCATGGGACTTCGAAGGGATTTTTGAGGCTGGTCTTGCAAAAACTCGATCATTTCAAGCCCTAACTCCTTATATCCCAACATCATTGGGGACATGCAAAGAAAAACAAAGAAAGAGTAGACCGCTTTGATACCACTGATCTTAATTTAAAGAGTAACGTAGCAAATTACAGTTATAACCATAAATACAAAGATACAGAATAAATAACACTTCATTTCATTAATATCAAATAATGAAATATGATTACAAACAAAATGGAAACAAGACTAGCTCGGGCGATGGTAGCTTATCTTTGAGAAGAGATGTTGTGGCTACATGCCTCTGAACTATGATACAATGAGGCTTTGAGGCCTATTTATTATTGAGAAATAATGGAAAACCCTAAACATCAAGAAATCTAACCCTAAGAGATAAAGTTCCAAAATTGTGGGCCCCATTTGGGTAAATTGGTACATCAATTTCCCGGGGTCGTAACTTTGGCATACGATCTCTGTTTTGCTATCATAATACCTTGTTTCGAAGATCTCGAAGAGTAGACCGAAAGCAAACTGAGCATCTCATATTTGAGATTTTTAGTCTTTCTATTTTCCCTAAAAAACGTAGTTTAGGGCCTCAAAACGACTCGAGAAGTTCACGACCTGAAAAACTGCCAAAAATAGTAAAGTATGCTACAATTAAAGAAACTAAAAAACAGAGAGAGACAATGTTGGGGGTCCAAGTGGAATAGGAGGGTGGCCACCAATATCTAGCTAGATTAGTCCTCCCCCCTTAGGAAGCAATGGTCCCCATAGCGGTTAGGACCTCCATGAGATGGGGAAACTTCTGTTGAACTTGGTCCCTCGTGAGCCATTTTCCTTGGTGCAGGAGTTGGCCAGCTTTGAAAACCCAATACCGTTGGATATTTTGTTGGCAGGTGTTCTTGACTTGTGTTTCCATAATCTGATTAGTTGTGGCATGTTCCATGTAGTATGGGTTTAACTCTGTTGGGGTGAGTTATTCTGCAATGTCTGATGTGTCCAACAATGGTGGGAAGTATGTTTGAAGGTGGTCCACATTGAACAATAGGTGCAGGCCAAGGAATGGGGGAATGTTGAGCTTGAAATCATTGTCTCCCACAACCTTGGAAATGGTGTAAGGACCATATTGGAGTGGTTTGAGCTTTCGATGGGATCCAGTAAGGCGTTTTTTCTACAAATTCAACCAGACTTTGTCACCCACTTGAAACGTTTGTGGCACCTCTGCTTGTACTTGGAATTTGAGTTCTCTAGGATTTCGTGAACCTGCTGGTGGATGTGTTGGATGTGTTCAATAATTCTAGTCACTTTGTCAACCTCAATAGTACATATGTGGAGTTTGTCTGCGTAGTCGCATGAGGCATGACAACATTAATCGGGCAAAATGGTTGAAATCCTGGACCCACTTGAAAGGGACTGGGACCACTCGAGATATGGATAGCTCTGTTATAATTGTGCTGCACATATGGAAGACCCTCATTTCAGGTTCGAGGATGCTTGGAGTTTTACATGGGGAGTATGTGCACTATCATCCTATTGATGACCTCCATCTAACCAGTAGCCTGGGGATGTAAGGTAGTCAATTTGGTGAGCTTGGTGTCAGATAGTGTCTAGAGGCTTGACCAGAATGTGCTCAAGAACCTACTATCCTAAATTGATATAATGGTATGCGGGATCCCAAAATGTACCCATACTCATTTAAAGAAGAGTTTGTCAGTGTCCTCTACTGTGATACTCTTCTTGTAGGTCGCCAATATAGCCATCTTAGAAAATTTGTCCATGACCACCAATAAATAGTCATTACCAAGCTTGGTAGAAGGGAGGCTAGACATATAATCCATGGAGATGGATTCTCACGACTGGCTAGGAGTAGGCAGAGGAGTGTACATGCCTTTCTTCTTGATGATTGGCTTGGCGATGACACAAGTAGTGCAGGATCTAATATATTTCCCAACATCAAGTCAGAGTTTTGGCCAATAAAAGTACTTTTGTAGTACATCCATAGTTTTCTCCACACCAAAGTGTTTTCCAACCAGACTATAGTGCGCCTCCCAAATCATCTTGGCACGCTCATTTGAAGGAACACAAAGGTGGCCTAGGTAGCATAATAATTCATCCTGGAGGTGGAAATGAAGAACTTTCTAGCTACTAGCATCTAGTATGTCGAGGCAAACTCTGGATCATTTTTGTATAGTTTTAGCCATTCATATGTCTCGTGACTACAACAGTTGAGAACAATAGTTAGTGCTATAACTGGGGGCCGACTAAGGCAGTCTGCAACATGAATGGTGCTACCCTTTTTGTATTTAATGTTCAAGTGGAATTGTTGTAGATATGCAAACCACTTCTCATGGCGATTGTTCTGCAACTTCCCTTGTGTCTATATAAATTGAAGAGGTCGGTGATCGGTGTAGATGATCGTATCCTTCCCAAGAATGTAGCTTTCCATTGTTGGCAAGGCTACACGATGGAATACATCTCTTTATCATAGGTAGGGTACCTCTTAATTGTATCTGAAAGTGTCTCATTATGATAGGCCACTAGATACCTATGCTGGGTGAAGACTACCCCAATAGCATAGTCCCAGGCCTCTATCTCGATTTCAAATGGCTATTGTAGGTTTGGCAATGTGAGTACCGGTGTAGAGAAGAGGTGGTGCTTTAACTCAATGATCGCCTTCTGTTGGTACTCGAACCAAGAAAACTTTGCTTTCACCCTACCCTTAGTAATCTGACTCAAAGGCCAAGTGATATGGGAGAATCCAAACATGAACCTCTGATAGAAATTTGCAAGGCCCAAAAAGTTCTGAAGCTTTGTTAGAGTGGTTGGGTTTGGCTAGTCCTGAATGACTTGGACCTTGGTCAGGTCAACATGCACAGCACACTTATCTATGATGTAACCCAAATATTGGACCTGGCTCATGCCAAAGGTTCAGTTCTCGAAGTTGGCACACAGTTTGTGTTGCCGAATGGTTTGAAGTACCTACCTAATGTGTTGCAAGTGTTCTTCCCAACTCTTGCTGAAGATGAGGATGTCGTCTAGATAAACCACCACGAACGAGTTGGTGAAGGGCCACAAGATTTCATCCATTAGCCTCATAAAAGTAGCAAGGGATTTTTTTGTCTACCGGATGGGCATAACCAACCATTTAAAAAGGCCTTTCTTGGATTTAAAGGTGGTCTTCCATACATCTGTGGGCTCTATTTGAACCTGATGATAACCAGACTTTAGATCAACCTTGCTGAAATAATTGACAACCTTGAGTTGGTCCAGTAGGTCATCAATCCATGGGATTGGATACATATTCCTGACAATGAATTTGTTTAGTGCCTGATAATCAATGTAGAGCCTCCAGTTCCCATCCTTCTTCTGTACAAATATAATTAGGCTCCCAGAAGGCTAGGAACTAGTTCAGATGTGCCCTTTTTGCAACAAATCCTGGTTCATTTTTCATAATGGAGTGGCGATATATTGGCTTGTTGGGTAGAGGTGCTCCGACAGTCAGATCGATTGAATGCTTGACCTAACAATGCAATTGTACCCCTGCGGGTTAGGAGAATATGCCCCTGTATTCTTCCATGACCGTATCCACCTGCTTCTACTGCTCACAGGAACCCTCCCTGGGGGAAACGGATGTGGCTATGACCTTCCCCTTACTTTGAGAGCGAATAAAAAAGAAAACAAATTTCCTAGTCTCGGAGATGACCTTAATGCATTGCTTAATAGAGATCAAAGAGATGGCTATAGGTGGGGCTACCTCTGGTATCTTTTATAACTTATTACCCAAAGAAATGTTGGGTTGTGTTATATTCTTTCCATGACTAGCTCCCCTAGTTAAACCGAGGGGTTAGAGGGGGGTGGAGTGCCCCCTTCATTGCGCCAACTACGTAGCAGGGGGGGGGCAAAAACCCCCCCTGTATGGGGGATTTGAGGGGGATGGTTATCTCCCCTCTACGGGGTCTGAGGCAGCGCCCCGAGGAAATTTTTTTGGACCCTATATTAGGTGGGCGGACCTGCCTATGGTTTTGTGCATGGTTTTCGCACATGGTTTTGGGCGCGATGGTTTTCGGTCCATGGTATTGGATGCTTCGGCATGTATATATATGTATTGTAACATTGAAAGGAACATAATGAAAAATCAAGCTGGTAGTCCCGGTTTTGGGATCCAGGGGAAAATATCTGTGTCTATGTGTTTCATGTGTTATGCTCTTGCATTGTTTATTTTCTGTGTTTTAGAATTCGTATGCAGGTAATTTCTGTACGGGGTTAAAACCTACAAGAAATAATAATAGGGAAAGGTCTAGACTCATATACAACATGTTGCTTCCATATGTATGGTTTTCCTAATAATACATCACAAACTTCAAGAGGATAAACATCACACAATACCTCATCTGCGAAGGGATTGATGTTGTGTGAAAGGCGGCACTGTTGGTTGACGCAGAGATCTTGTCCTTAGTGAATCCACATGATGGTATACAACTGCAGATGTGTTGTAGTTGGTAGGCCCAACCGCTTCATGAACTCTGCGGAAATGAGGTTCTTTTGGCTACTCCTGTCAACAATGAATTGCAGCGGATAACCCTTCACCCACATCTGTGAATGGAATAGGTCCTCCCCCTATTCTAGATCTTCAAGGTCAATCTTCTGGATCTTGGTAGTGGCCATAGTGGCACTAGGCTCTGCGTCAATGATTTGCTTCCTTTTTTCAATCCCCTTGTCAGGTTTGGACACAGAGTCGGAACATGCGTTGGACTCAAAAGCCTTCAGCTCAGCCACTAGTGATTTTTTTGGCCTAATGCTCACTTGTGTCGTGAGTGGAGCTCTTATGGAACTCACACCAATTTCCTATGTCCCTCTTTGTCTTCATGGTGTTATTACTTTTTTGCATCTTTAGTGGGTTCTCCTGGATCGCCCTGCCTTGGCCTTTCCCTTTTCTCTACGGTTTGGGGTTGCCTTTCCCTTGCTTCAGATTCACAAATCCAAAGTATCACGTTTTCTGTTTAATCTTCTACTTGATCTTGACAACGTATTGGTATGCCCTGTCAAGCGAGGTGATCTCCAGGAACTCCATCTCATCCTAGATGTACCTGTGTAGGCAGTCATGGTGCTTGAGTAACAAATGTTTCTCAGAATCGTTGATACCCAATTTCATGTGAAGGGTATGAAAAACATTGGTAAACTCTGCATGTCTTGGTTCCTTCCCTGTCACAGTGTGGTCTACTTTATGTATTTATCCTCATAGCTCCCAATAGGGTAGTATTATTACTTAATGGCATCCCATAACGAATCCCAAGTTGGTGCGACCGAAAATAGTGAGGGCACTCACATTAGGTTTCCCACCAGTCCTTGACATGGGGGGAGGCTTTGAGAAGAGAAAAGGTAACCTTTTCCTAGCTGGAAAAATCATGAACAGAAAAATATCCTTCTGACATATTTAACCATTTATCTATGGCGTCCGCATCTATCTAACCCTCAAATATGGGAATGTCAAAGTTAACTTGTACATTAAAGGGTGTGGCTCTTCCAGAGTAGCTGCTGGAAGTAGATGCGTCACCCTTGGGTAGTGTTGGATGATAAAATATGTCTTTTAAAACTCCTAATTGCCTCACATTAATTATCAACCTGGAAAAGTCCTTCTATTCCAAAAGTGTACACAATATGTGCAAGCTATGGATCCAAAGAGTAATGCTTTTTAAAATGAAGTATAAACCTTTGATACAAGAGTAATCGGATGCATTTATAAAACTCAACTTGCAACTATTAAAGGAAATATTACATCTAAGCATCAAGACCTAATACTCAACTAAAATTGTAATCAAATCTCAAACAAGTAATTCAATTGACAATAGCATCAACCGAGAGTGTAGTAGCATTAACCAATCTCTTCTAGCTGATTCTATCTAAATGACACTCAATCTCAATTAAGCGATTCAAATGGAAATGATTTCAACCGAGAGTTCATTAGTATTACCCAATCTCTTTCAGATGATTCTATAATAACCACACTCTTATCATGATCAACAAGATTCAATGCTTTAATTGATAATCAATTTAATCTACAGTAAGCATAAATGGAATCAAATGACAAAGCTGCGAATCACATAGGGAAAGTAAAATAACTTCAATACAGAAATCAGCAAATAGAAAACAAGACAAACTCACAGAGAATGGAAAAACATCAAACCAATCAAACTTGCATGAATTAGAAAGATATAACACAAAGGATAGCAGTTTGATCCACGAGAGGTCGGGCCCTTAGCCACCAGCAAATACTAATGATCTACTTTAGAGAATACAAATGAACAACAATGTAAATTATATATTAACCATTTAACTCAATCCTCATTACAATACGGTCGTGTTCCTCAAAAGCACCAGTCTATAAATTAAAATTACAATTTGAAATAAACAGAGATCGATTGATTCCTTCCCTTTCTACAATTTTCACTTTTATAGTAAAAAAAAGGGTAAAAGATAAATGTGATCCCTCAGGATCGGGAGATCCTGAGGGATTCACAACTGAATGCTATCTTCTGACATTCTTCTTATTTAGCGTTGATCCTCCTGATTCATCCTCCAGCCTAACCGCAACCGATGCACCTTATTCCTCATTTGTTAGTTTACGTTGTTCCATCTCTAGGTAGCAACAGTTGTTCCTTTCATCGTTTCTCTGCATAAAAAGGATTAAGAGTTAGTTATGGTGGCTAAATCTTAATCAAGATTAGTTCATTAATTTCTTATCATAATCCATCAATATATTAGCGTATCAAGGTACAAAAGAGATAAGAAAAGAGGAAAAAGGCACTGTAATTGAGAGTAAATACATACCCATAGCATAACCCAACATACTCCCCTACTTACCCTGTTTCATGTCCTCATGAAAAGTAAATAGTTCTTATGTAATGCAGTTAAAGAGTAGGCTGGAGAGAAAGCTTCAAAAATTGGCTTAAAGCCATGATGTTGAGCCAGGATCACAAAGGCGAGCCTTTCTTTTCCTTCAGGAAACTCGTAGTCATCTCAATACCCTTCACAAGCATACCAAATAATGGGACTCTGAAATCGATATCCCAACCAATAAGGTCCTTCTCTCAAAATAAGATTGTTGTAGGTGATCATTCGAGACACAACAACTTTAAAATTCCTATAATTAAATGGTTCCATTTCTTTCACACTATTACTAGAGATCGTCCATCTGAGCTTAGATGTAGTCAGGGATATTTCTTGAATGGAGAGGAAATATGTTATTCCTTTTTGCACAATCTCCTTATTTATGGGTCCTAAAGTTTTAATCATGCCCTCTTGTGTCATCAGATTTTTATGGTTGGCAAACATTTGTAAAGGGTTTTTAGGTTCACTCCTCACCCAAAGATCCAATCCATGTTTCTGTCTTTGAAATGGATTATAAGCTTTAAACCATTTGAATTGGTTAACTGCAAACGAGATAAAAGCCTGGAATTGAATGTCTCCAACAAAAGGATTAGGGTTCTTTTCCACCTCATTTTCTAATATGAAATTGTGTAGATAGAACTCACAAAGAAGCCTTTAGACCTTTGCACCGTATTTCTTGTAGCAATTTATAAAATCTTCAATTGTCCCTAATTCAATTGGTTTACCAGCTCTTACGGATTTTATTTTCAATAACAGGTACTGTTCTAATATGAACAAGGCATAATTGGTGGCGGGAGACCTACATGTCAGGACATTTGAATACAGTGAACAGATGGTGTTTGTTTGACTCATGACTCTGTCTAGGTTGAATTTCACCTTCTCCAGCTTTTCTTCTACTTTTCTACACCTGTCAAAGGTCTCGTCATCCATTATAGTTAGTTCCCTAAGATGTTTCTGCAGCTCTTGATATCTCTGCAGGGACATTGTCTCTTATAAATATCATTCTAAAGTGAGCCGAGCTTATGCCAATTCCTCCTGAAGATTTAGTAAAATAGGGTCATGGTGCGTCAGAATGTCTTTGGCTTGTATCTCCTTCTGAGTGCCTATGCTACAAGAGGGGATATCCTCTGTTTGAACTTCTTTATTGTGGGAGGTCCAAACCTCTTTTTGGGTAGCTACATCTACTAAATCTGCATGCAATACTGCTTGAGTAGTGATTTTTCAAGTAGGTATGAGCTCAATTTGAGTCCTTGTACCCCTATCTTCACATATTTCCGTTTGCATGGCCACATTGGCTACCTCAGGGGTATGGTTCGAATTTTTTCCCATTGCAATTTCCTTTATTTTTCGTCGGAGCCTCTTGACCATATTACGAAGCTTTTGGTGTTCTTTTCTTAGCTTCTTCAATTTTGTTCTGGCTCCGTGCCTCTTCTGAGGAGTAAATCGTCTACTAATAGTCTCGTTAGCCTATGTCTCTAAAGAGCTTGGTTGTTCACCCTGACTTTGCTCCAATAAGACCATGTCTCCAGATTGATAATCGGACTCCCGAATAACCTCTGTCTCTACTTCCTCTTCTTGGCCTATGCCTTCTGTGTCTAGATCTTCATGACTATTTTCTACTGGGAGCATGTCACCATATTGGTTCTCTGATTCCTGAATAGCCTATGTATCTACTTCCTCTTCTTGGTTTGTATCTTTTGGGGAAGGAAAAATTCCGGTATGGCCAGAATTCCCTAGATATTGGGCTTTTCTTAAGTTAGGATTAAGCGGTTCTTCAGACTGCATGTAGACGTTCATATTGGCTAGGACCTAGGCCATCCCTACCTCAAAATCCTACAAAATATCATCTTGAGAACTCATATTTGGTGTTGGAGGAGGCCCCCCTTCATTTTCTCATTCATCATTGGAATGCCCTGCTCCTTCTTGCACTAAGTTGGGTCTATCTCCTCCCTCAGGTTCTAATTCAAGCTTATCTTGTCCTTTTGACTCTGGTCACAAGTCCTATACATTTACCGGGCTAGATGATTTTGTTGGTTGACTAGCACTGCCTTGAGGATTTTCAAACGTTCACTGGTTTGAATTCAACATTGTAGATCGTTTACGCTTGTGAGGTCTACTTCCTGATGGGGTAGCCCGTTTTCTTTTTGGAACAAGGTTAGGTGCTGGCATGTTTTCACCTCTTTCAAGGGCTGATATGAGATCATCCCATGTTGATTTTTGTTGGGCAAGGTTGTGACTAACTATTAACCTGATCAGACAATGGTGGCTAACTACTGTCTTTGGGTGTTGAGACCATCTCAGCCTCTCGGCAGTGTCATGCAATAATGAATTCAACAATGCAGGCAAATTAATAGAGCATTTTTGTTTTAAGACTGCTAAAAGTTTGAGTTGTCGTGGCCTTACCACGTCTCGACACCAATCACAAGTAATATAGCTTTGGAAAATTCATGCCAATTCTCTCGATGGCTCTCCGAGAGAAGATCGCAAATGCCTTTGCCCTTCTTGATTAGCTCTTGTCTTTGGTCGCTTGTCAGCCCATACTGGTCCTTCTGCCGGTAGCCCAGACACTTCTGCTATCACAACATTTATTATGGTGATTTGTCTATCTCTCGCCAAGGATTGTCCATTATGTAGATGTTGTAGAAATTCAATGGCGATTTCCTCATTGGGGGGTTGAAAATTTGTAAAATATGGTGTCCATCCTGCGCGAGCTAGAATTTCCCTGGCTCCATCGGAGACAACCAGTATTAAAGGTTCTCTACGCACTGCTTTTCCTCCCATGATGCTTAAGTTCTTCTTACCTATGCAAATTATTTAGTGCAGTGGAGAAAACACAGCAAAGATTAGAGCTGAGAGATGGAACAACAAGTAATTGTAACAACTCTATCAGGTGATGCTTTATAAAAATAAATATTGTTAAATCGAGGATTGTTATAATGCCACACACTCTATGGTTATGGGATGTTGTGTTATTCTACAAAATCAAATAAAACAATGACAGTGCATGCATGAGTGTACTGGAGGTCCCCACCCCCTCTCGAAATTAAAGGTCACCTACGACTGAAGGGATGAAAAGATGACATTATGGCGGTGAAGTACAGGGGTGATGGATTTGGTGGTAAAGGAAACAGAGTACGCCTATTAATGAAATGATCATAAAAGGATACTGGAGTAATGAAAACAAGGCATGTAACGAGAATTATTAATAAGTGATAAGATGTCGTGAGGTGATGCGATAAATAAAAAGGTCAACATTCGTAAGAGATGATACCTTACCGCCGTTATTCCACTTGAAATTGATGTGATTGATTTTAGAAAACATTAACTCATGCATAAAGGTTCAAGGTAAGGTAAGTTAGGGAAATAATCTCTCCGTAGAAAAAATAGAAAAATAAGAAGAGGGCATCGTAATAATTATTGATATGTAGGAAATAAAACTTCAATACCATAAGCGGAGCTTCTGTTGCCTGCAGGCGTCCATAGCCTTGACAGAGTTGCTTTCTAACCCTTAGGAGCCAAGATCCTCTATGTATAGTTGGGGAAGTGCATTATGATGTCCACAGTAGAGATCAATGTACTGGCATGGTGACCAGATGAACACATTTCCATTCACTGGGATGTGGCGAAAGTGGTCAGGCCGGCTCGTGATGAGACCTCCTATTCCAAGGATTTTGTTTCTTGATGCATCCATTGGATCATATCCCTAGTGTGGTGGCCACAGTGGGAATGCCACTTCACCACATCCATATGAACATGGTAGGTTGGCTCGTGATGAGATCCCCTATCCTCCATCTGTAGATCAAAAAACATAAAATTGTTAGTGAATTTTATTATTATTATTATTATATATATTACACTCCCCATCTTATATATAGAGGGTGGCTCAATACTCCTTAAGGGTAGGAATGGCGGAAGAAGTTTAAACATATCAATAGAAAAAAACATACCCATAATCTTATTGATAATAAGTATACTAGAGGGAGTAGAACCAACATGGTGAAGATAATCAATCAATATCATTTATAGCAGAAATGAGGACAGTAAAGTGATATAGATAATTGTGTCCTTTCTTTTTCGATCATCACAAAGCAATCTTGTTAGAGATAATAATATTAAGGATATTAGCCTGCTTTAGTAGACTCCATACTTCTTGTCCTCATATATGTATTGTAATTTATGCCATAAAGAGGAAAAGAATGAGCTGGGATGGGCTAAGAATGATCATGCAAGTGGAAGAAAGGGTTGTTCTTAAAAATAGTCACAAAGTGTTGTTCCCTTGAGGGAACAACAAAAACACTCGAAAAAGTGTTGTTCCCATTAGGGAACAGTAGCCGTTCCCTGTAGGGAATAACAAAAATCATACTCAGAAAAAACATGTTGTTCCTTGGAGGTAACAACAAAATAAAACATACAAAAAAGTGTAGTTGTTCCCTGGAGGGAACAACAAAAGAAAACAAACATAAAAACTATTGTTCCCTTTACGGAACAACAAAAATACTTGTAGAAAGTGTTGTTCCTTGTAGGGAACAACAGTTGTTCCCTCGAGGGAATAAAAATTGTTCTCTGTAGGGAACAACAAAAACACACAGAAAAAGTGTTGTTCCCTTTAGGGAATAGCAGTTGTTCCCTATAGGGAACAACAAATGAACACACACGGAAAAGTCTTGTTCCCTTTAGGGAACAACAAATGAACACACATGAAAAAATGATGTTCCTTTCAGGGAACAACAGTTGTTCCCTATAGGGAACAACAAAAGAAAACACGCGAAAAATTGTTGTTCCCTGTAGGGAACAACAAAATAAAACACACGAAAAAGTGTTGTTCCCTTTAGGGAACAACAATTGTTGTTGTTGTTGGTATTGTTTGGTCATTGATATCTTTTAAAGGATCTTCTTCAATTTCATTATCAAGGATTGCTTCAATCATGTGACATTTTAGATTAGATATGGCAGCATGGTGGTTAATGTAAGTGTCAATAATATTGTCTTCTATTTGGTTTTTAAATTCAAGAGCATCTACTACAGTTAATGGTGATCGAATATTTTCGGTTAAATATGTTACAGGATGCTTCCTAGTTTTTATTATGGTTAGGCTTAGCTGAACTGGAGGGTATAAAGCTAGGTTCTTCACATCATTCCCTCTAGTTATAGTCATACTGCCTGTTCGGCAACTTATATACGCATCTGCAGTCGCTAGCCAAGGTCTTCCTAATATTAAAGGATGTCCATCTAGCCAGTTTCTAGGATTAATAATAAAAAAATATGTTGGGTATTGCCAAGAATCTACAAACACCATCACATCTTGTAATGTCCCTTTTGGTTTAATAACTGAACGGTCAACAAGTTCCAGCAAGGTCATAGTTGGATCTAAGCCTATGATGCCAAGTCTCTCATAGGTTCTTGTTGTGAGAATATTAATGGCTACCCCTAAATCGACTAATGCATTGGGAAAGGAGCATCCATTTATTTGTATTGTTACAATAGGGTTTCCTAGATCTTCATATGTCACCGATTCCTCTTTGCCTAATAATAGATCAGATAAAGTTCCGACTACATGGATAGTTTGTGTTAGATTTATTTTCCTCGTAGACTTTTTGGCACACAATTCCTTAATGGTTTTTGCATAGATTGGAACGTCTTGAATAGCCTGGAGGAGGGGTATTTTTATGCAAACATTTTTTAGTTCTCCCAGGAGATTGAAGTTGGGATATTCAATTGGGTGAGGTATAATCAATCTTTTGGGAATGGCGGAGAAGAGGTAGTGGTCTATTCGTGACTTTTCTTCTAGACTGTATTTTCCCTTTGAGGTGTTTGTTCTATAGTCAATGGCTTATTTGGGTATGGTTCTTCAAGTTGCTGATTTTTATCATCCTCTGGCATGATTATTCGTCTAGACCTCAATTTGAGTTCATTACATTCTCTCAACACAGTTTCCAGATCCAACCCTTCAATGATTTGTACCGACTGGACTGGTCTGTTGTTAGGATTTGGGTTGGGCTGGGCTGGGAGTTGCGGTCATAAATTGGATTGAGGATTTTGCTGCAACGTATAAGGTGTTGGTAGCATGGTTTGAGGTAGGGGGCTGTCCCTACTGGCTACTTTGTGGGTCTTTTCCATCTTGATTACCAGTTTTGGTATTTGTGAAGTGGAGGGGGACCATTGAGATGGATATGGGTTGTTCTGCCATAATGATGGAAGGTAAGAGGGATTTGGCTAACTATTGTTTGGGTTTGACTGATTGGACCAAGGTGGCATGGATAATGCTTGTGGTGGCCAATTAGGAAAAGGTGGTTTATTTTGTCATGTAGCTCCTGTATATTTCTTGGAATTATATTGTGATGGCTGAAAGAATGAAGATGGGTCGGTAGCCATATCTGTTTGCCGTGCTTGCCATTGGTGACACTGGTTTAACAGGTATACTGGTTCTGCTTCTTCCTCTGCCTCCTTAAAGACCACTTTTAATCTTGGGAGCGATGGACAAATTTTTGTGGCATGTTCCTTAGTGCATATGGCATAGGTCTATACCATATCCAATGGGAATTCTTTATGACTATTTTCTACATTGAGGGCAAAAAATAACCAGGTTCTGCTCTGCTTCGACCTGCTTCTGCTTGGTTTGCATGATATCTAACTGTGTTGTCAAGGTTCCCCAGATATCTATTTTGAAATCTTCCAGCAAGTTTCTAATTTCAGCATGAGTAACGCTTCCTCCAGAGACTTTGTTGTCCCTGGTGATCGCATCACATCTAGCTGGTTTTAGTCTTGTACTGCCCTCGAGCACTTGATGCACAAATCAATAATATTAGCATAGTCTTCTTAACAAATATCACCTTTACCCATGATATTTAGTATCTTTATCCACTGGTCTTTCATCCCTTTAATCATCGTGGTTTTTATAACATTATCAGGTAGGTTTGCATAAGGAGACCTTTGGAGGCTATATTGGAAATACTCTAGATATTCTTCCAAAGTTTCACTAGGCCTTGCTACCATTTGGAATATCTCATCTTTTAGTTCTCTAGATATGCAATAATCTTGATATTTCTTAAGGAAGGCAGTTTTCATTTGGTCCCAATCGTTGATGGTGCCTCCATCTAGTCCCATAAACCGACGCAGGGCTGCTCCCTTTAAAGTGGAGGGAAACAACTTTAGTTTCAGGGGGTCAGTGGTGTAATCATAACCCCTACATAGGACATCGAATTCAAACAGGAATGCATCCAGATCTTTTGAAGTGAGTCCATGAAAGGTGGGAATATTTTGTAATGGGATATCTTTCATGGGGGCGTTGACAACTATGTCAACAATAGGACACTGTAGTGTAGAGGTCTGGGGTGGTTGTGGATTATTGGCCATTTGGTCAAAAATATGCTAGTATCCTTTTGGGATCTCCAGAGCTGGAGAGTTGTTTCTAGGATGTCCAGAAGAGGCGGGGATGATATTAATAGCACTCCCTTGATCTGGGACACTGGGTGTCCTCTACTTAATTACTACCTCAGGAGATCTTGGTTATGCTGGTTTAGCCTCAGATTTACCTGTTTCTCCATCTCCTTCACTGAGGTTGCAATAATTCCCTTATTGTGAGGGAATTGATCGTGAATTTTCAATATCTTGAAAACTCTATTTAGTCCCTTCAGTTTTACTGTGAACCTCAGCGTAGACTATAGATAGTGATCCTGTGGCCTAAAGGGAGACAGTAGCGTGTCTAGAAGCAACAGTTTGGGGTCCTACTGATGGATGAGACTCAACTTTCCTTATGATTTTGTCGATAAAATTTGATCGTCCAAGGGTCGCTGATCCCTTAGATTTTTGAGGTTTGGGATGTTGGATTATATCATTTTTTGGTCTTTCTTTCTTAGTCATTCATGCAAAAATTCAAACGTTTATTTCTACCTTAAATTCCTAGCAACTTTGCTGGAAAGCGGGCGGGGGAGTAGGCATTTTACTTGCTCCTTACGCAAGTTCTTACCTTCCATTTTTAATACCCAGTTCTCCCTTAGCAGACAAAAATCAAACACCTACTTCAATTCTATGCAATTTCCCTGAAAAGCAGGTGGAGGAGCAAGCACTTTACTTTCTCGTTACATAGGTTCTTACCTCTCGTTTTCAATACCCAATTCTTTCCCAGCAACAATTATCAAATAGACATCACACTTTGTAAAATGGCAACACTCTCCCCAGCAACGACGCCAAAATGTTGGATGCTAAAAGATGTCTTTTAAAACTACTAATTTCCTCACATTAATTATCAACCCGGGCAAGTCATTTTATTCCAAGAGTGTACACAATATGTGCAAGCTATGAATTCAAAGAGTAATGCTTTTTAAAATGAAGTATAAACCTTTGATGCAAGAGTAAATAGATGCATTTATAAAAATCAACTTGCAACTGTTAAAGGAAATATTACATCTAAGATTCAAGACTTAATCCTCAATTGAAATCGTAATCAAATCTCAAACAAGCAATTCAATTGACAATAGCATCAACCGAGAGTGTAGTAGTATTAACCAATCTCTTCTAGCCGATTATTTCTAAATCATACTCAATCTCAATTAAGCGATTCAAATGGAAATGATGCCAACCGAGAGTTCAATAGTATTAACCAATTTCTTTATGTTTATTCTATAATAACCACACTCTTATCATGATCAACAAGATTCAATGCTTTAACTGATAATCAATTTACTCTACAGTAAGCATAAATGGAATCAAATGACAAAGCTGCGAATCACAGAAGGAAAGTAAACTAACTTCAATACAGGAAATTGGAAAAGCAAACAAGATAAACTCACAAAGAACGAAAAAACATCAAACCAATCAAACTTGTGTGAATTAGAAATATATAACACAAAGGATAGCAATTTGATCCACTAGAGGTCGGGCCCTTATCCACCAGCGAATACTGCCGAGCTACTTTAGAGAATACGAATGAACAACAATGTAAATTATGTATTAACCATTGAACTGTATCCTCATTACGATACAGTTGTGTTCCTCAAAAGCACCAGTCTGTAAATTAAAATTACAATTTGAAATAAACAAAGATCGATTGATTCCTTCCCTTTCTACAGTTTTCACTTTTATAGTAAAAAAAAGGGTAAAAGATAAATGTGATCCCTCAGGATTGAGAGATCCTGAGGGATTCACAACTGAATGCTATCTTCTGACATTCTTCTTAGTTAGCGATGATCCTCTTGATTCATCCTTTGGGCTGAACGCAATTGACATGCCTTATTCCTCCTTTGTTTGTTTATGATGTTCTGTCTCTAGGGAACAATAGTTGTTCCTTTTGTCGTTTCTCTGCATAAAAACGATTAAGAGTTAGCTATGGTGGTTAAATCTTAATCAATATTATTTCATTCATTTCTTATCATAATCCATCCATATATTAGCGTATCAAGGTACGAAAGAGAAAAGAAAAGAGGAAAAAGGCGTTGTAATTGAGAGTAAATACATACCCATTGCATAACCCAACAGGTAGCCACCAAAGGATTTGGGAAAAGTTGTCCATCATTACATTCCTCTGTCACTCGAGGGCTTCTTTGAGAAAGATTTTGAAAGGATCTCTTTTGCCCTCGTCTTTCTTTTCTTCCCCCATGGGCAGTCATCGAGATTTGCGAGGCTAGTCTTGTAAAGGTTCAACTAGTTCAAGCCCTAACTCCTTATATCCCGACCTCATTGGGGACATGCAAAGAAAAATAGAGAAAGAATAGACCGCTCTGATGCTACTGATATGAATTAAATAGGAATGCAAGAAATTATAGATATAAACATAAATACAAAGATGCAGCCGAAATGACACTTCATTTCATTAATATCAAATATTGAAATATTCTTACAAACATAATGGAAATAAGACTAGATCGAATGATGGTAGCTTATCGCTGAGAAGAGGTGTGGCAGCTACATGCCTCTAAACTATGTTACAATGATGCTCCAAGGCCTATTTATTATTCAAAAACAATGGAAAGCCCTAGACTTACTTGACTCAATCTGTTGGGAATCCATAACTATTTTTACATAATCTTTCACACACTAACATAATTACAACAATAATGAAATCTTTCATCCTTTACTTAAGACCAATTACTTGATCTATAAGAGACCATAGAAAAACCTTTACACATTTTCCAAAATAAATTTGAAAGACTAAACTTGTTTTTGACTACTATATCATAGGACACTAACAGGAGACATTAAGGATGTGGTAGGTTTGAGCCATGTGAGTCCTTTCTAATGTGCTAAGAAATAGAGAACTAAATCGATTCATGGTAAAAAGGAGTAGATGTTCTCTCTACTTGAATTAGGTGAGCCTCAAATGAGTAAAAAAAAAAGAGTTCTACATAGAGCATATAGCCCTATCTAGCCTATGATAAATTCACCTAAAAAATTTGGTTCATGTGAAGCACAATGCAAGAAATTATTGTTGCTAATTATGGTTATAGTAAAAAACATTGTGGTGGGACTTCAAGGTTAAATAGGGTGCTTTTCACTGTTTGGTAAACACATAGGAAGGGACTTTTCTTAGTCTCCTTAAGATTACACCATGATAAAATCATTATAAATAAGCCAAGAGACATTAGAAAGGTCATCAACCATCCAATTCCAAAAGGTCACAAGCACTCCTACATTACTAGAGGTGCAAATTGTATCCATGCAAAGATTCAACAAACCATCTAGCTAGAGAAACACCTACAGAAGATAGTGTGTGGCGTTCATACCCCACCCCACAACATTATTAACCATTTAGGGAAAACCAAGAATTACAAGCCCACGTCCCACAACATTATTAACCATTTAGGGAGAACCAAGAATTACAAGCCCCCATTTACCTTTAGTTGGATTAGAATGCAAAACCTTATGAAGTCTAATTTGCATGCCTAGTCTAGGTAGACTTCTCTAAAATACTATGGTAGTTTTGGGGATTAAAATTTTGCATGGTGGTTTAGATAAGTCTACCAAGACTAGGCATGAAAATTGGACCTCTTGCTTATTGAAGAAATTAGAGGACCAATAGTTAATCATTGTGTAACACCCCCACTCCAAATTTACCCAATTTCACCGGTATGCTACGATGAACATGAGACAAAGAATCCTTATGACATGGCCCAGCCTCCAAGCTTCAGTTATGGAAGTGGGGCCAACAAATAAGAGTCACTGAACATAAATTAAGATCCTACAAGTCTTACAGGACACTCAGGGACCAAAGAACCACCCCATGTGACCAAAACTTGAGTTGGATAGTTTTATCAGTGACATAAAATCCCAACTGCATGCACAAGCCTACATGAGTGTAGTTTTGAGCCTCCAACTGCATGCACAACATTGCCTACATGCATTTGTAGCTGAAACTCTCCATTTCAGAGGGTGCAGTCCCTAGATCTAAGCCACAATTCCCGCCCAGCCTCCAACGCACTAGACAAAACTTCCTAAGACTTTCCAAAATGATAAATGAATTGAAGAGTCAATAGTCGATCATAGTAGAGACCCAGCAGGTTGAACTATGTGAAAGTGAGGGCATATAATTCAAATGATAATAGTACAAAACTTGAACAAGAACTTGACCTAACTAGGGCTAACCATGACAATCATTTTTTCTGTAACACCCTCCCCACTTCTACCCAAGTAATCGACCAACCAGGGTAAACATGTGACGAGAGGCTACTATGATTGGATTCAACCTCCTATGTGACCTTAAGGAAGTGGAATCGATGGAAACACAACATACAAACCTTCCACATTAGCTACAAGACTCCCAAGAACCATCCTAACCACTCCGATAGCTAGCCCTTGGGTCCCACTGAGGTTTTAGACCACTTGACTTCTCGACGCTCCCATGCTATGGGTCTGACAACGTCTAGGAACCGCTCATGAAAAGGCATGCCATCATCTAGTGACTATTTTCCTCAATGTTGTGCCATCGTCCTCGGGATTTGAGCCACTTTTTTAGGCCCATAGCCGAAGTCACTGCCCAAAATTGAATGACACCTTCAGAACAAAAAGATAACAAGAAAACAACAATGCAAATGCAAATACTTGAACAAGCCCTTAATTAGACCCCTACTAGCCATGATAGAAATTTCATCAAACCAATCATGAATATGTAATCTACAGGTGTAAAAAACAGATTTAAACATAGGAGTCTCATACCTATTTGAGAATCGCTATGAAGCATTGTTCCCTTATATCATTTGTTACATTATCATCTATTAGGTCATAGATACATTGTTCATTCATTTACAATTAAAAACAAGATGAGAGCCATACATAGCCATTCTCATAAAACATATACATAACCAGCATAATAGCAATAGAAATACCAAGGAAATCACAGCCATATGATCCACATATAAACCAATATAATACTCATAGAAATACAAGGAGAAAAACCTTCATATTGATGATGCAAAATCCAAACCTGGGAAAGGACTACCACGTTCCACCCAACCATAGAATGGCTGAGCCAATTCTCTCTTCAACCATTCACCTCTGTGTCATATTTCAAGCATGAATGTGGGAATCAAACCAAAAGAACCAACTAGGGCATCTTGAGGCTAAACCACCTCACCCTCATCAATAGAAACCAGGCTTTACCATAATCCATCCTAGATCACTAGACCAACACAATAAACATGTAATAATAGGTTTTACCATGATCTCCACCCGACCACTAGGCCAAACAAGCATGGACGCCACCGGATTTATCACCTACACCGTGAGGAATTTTCCTATCTCCTAGTCTCTCAGGCTTTACTGCAATCCACAGTCCAATCCAGGGATCACTAGGCCCTAAATCGAGACACCACCCTCTAGGCTTTATCGTATAAGTCATCATTCACCGGCAAGGATTCCAAGGCATAATCAAGGGAAACCTATTGTATATCCTGCAATTCACCAGCAAGGATTCCAAGGCCCAACAAAGCAACACAATCCTCGCTTTACCACAACCCACAGTCTCGTTGAGGGGTTACTAGGTCAGTGGATTTACCATGATCCATAGTCTAGTTCAGGGATTACTAGGCCATTTGATCTATCATTTGGAGATCCACCTCACTCAACATTGAATCCATCTAGAAATCCATCTCACCCAAAACATGAGAAGGCCATCACACCATGGATATCCAAAAATGGTAAGGTTAGGCTGAAAACATTGTCACACTTGGAAAAACCCATGCATGCCAAATCTAGCAAGGAAAATACACATGCAAATCGAAACCTACAAAGAATAATGATGTAGCTACTTGATCCTTCTCTTCCTTGCTTGCTCCTTCCTTCCTCTTGCCTTCTTTTCCTTTCTTGATCCAATGCCAAAGTGTGCCAAGAAAAATCTAAGTGTCTGTTGTGCTGTACAACAACCCTCCCCATTTCATAAAATTTTTATATAAAAATCATAATATGAAATGGGTCCCTTTTAAAGTAAACTTAGATGTCTTAATAAATTGGTATTAACCCATCATAAGAGAAACCCTTATCAAAAGACTTAAGTTAAATAAAAATTTTAAAAGCCTTTTGAATAGAAATAAAGTGGGTCTTTAAAAATTATAAAATTCTTTGTTATTGCAATAAAGCGATCGGAAGATCGCATATCGCAATAACAAAGGAAGCATGCATAACGATATATCCATTCTCTCTGATCCGAAAAGCATATCGAAATCAGACATAGGGAAAGGGAAAATTTCAAAGGAACAATTTAAAAGAGCCTCCCTCATTTCTCCGATGCAATAAAGTGTATCACCATCGGCAATCGGCAATAACAAGCCAACACATGATTAAAGGCATAATCAAATCCTCCGATGTGATAAGGGATATCACAATCGGATCGACGAAATCACAATGGCATGGTAATAAAGCCCGAATCCATTCCCCAATTGCGATGCATTAAATGAGGTGCATAGTTCGAAAATGTATTTAAAAGGTTTGCATGCATTATATCACCTTTCAATGATCGAAGATATTTTAAATGAATATTAAAAGCCTTTCCTTTCACGTTACCAATCGCCAATTCGCGATTTACCTATGATTATCCATTAAAGAAATCTAAGCCACACTCCAATGAATCATTTGGCATATAAATGACGTGATGGGCATTTAAAACCTCTTTTACCATGATTTACAGGTTAAACGACTAATCAATGAAGCAGTTAAGGGAAGATTTTTCTATGGATTTTATCCGCGGCAATTTCACTATAATCCATTATCACCTGCTATTCGACGTAATTCTTTCATATTGGTCCATAGCAGCTTTTCTCTGTATCACGTTTTTCTCATCGCTTGTGCAGAACTCCGTTGAAATAAGAAATCTCAAGCAAATGGGAAAGAGATCAAAGAAATCTGTAGTAGCAGCGGCTCCTACAGCAACAGTGCAGCCAGCCAAGGATATAGGGACAAGCAAAAAGGGATTAATCTCAGACACTACATGCCTCGGCCTTGGAAATACTAGTTGGGAGAGCATTTACAATTTAATTGAAGCAGAGGAGCCTGATGAAATATCAGAAGAAGCCACAACTGACTCAACTAGCAAATTGGAAGCATCCCTCAGAGATTTAGCTTGTTCATACTTGCACAGAATAGCGGCACGAGAAAATATTCTTCCATACATTGACGTAGTGAGATGGGTGGTGGAAGAAATTCCAGTTTCAAACAGAACATTTTGCACAATTGACGGGAGGACTTTTGGCTCGTTTCAACTAGATGATCTAAGGAAAATGTATCACTTGCCTGAGCCTGAAAAGAGGTACAACAAAGCCTTCCTTGAAAAATTTGCAAATGATAACGAGACTGAATCGGCCCCAATTAAGCAGTGGAGACAGAATCCCGAGAAGTACAAACATGAATCATCAGGTAAGTACTCTGTGGAATCATTATCTTCTCCTTACTGTTGCGTCGGGGCTATGATGTGTAGAATGTGAGGGATACATGACTCTGCTAAGTTCAACATTGAAATGGTTCCTTTAATGGAAGCAATAGTCAATAGTTATGTGATGGATTGGGCAAACATATTGTCCGACAAATTAGCCACTGCAATTCTTGAATTTAGATCAAATTCACACAAAACTACCAGGACCATTCCCCCTTTTTATTATAGTGCTTATATTATGGATACTCTCTGTTTTAACTCTAAATATCCAGTACTCGGATGGAGATGGACTCCCCAGGACCCTAAGCCAATCCACATTTATCATCAGATGTTATGGAAAGCTCACTACAAAGATCATTTGTACCAAATCTGTAATGTTTTATGTTGCCTATCTACTATGCTATTTTTGATAAACCTACCCCTAGGATTTCCGAAGAAGCAGGGATTGACTTGACTGTTGTAGGAAATTGGTTCGGAGAAGACAAATTCACATATATAAGGCTTTTTGGCAGCCTTACAAAACCCCATGTTCTTCCCTTGTATGTGCCCGATAAGCTGTTAGCTTAGGAATTGGCCTATCAGATAACAACAGAAGGGACATCCAAAACCCTTAGAAATTCTAAGAAGCAAGTATGACCTTCATTTCCTTTGAGATGTGGTGTTTACACTCTCCATGATTATAAACATGCAGAAAAGGAAACAAAAAAAATATAAATGCTCAATCTTGAAACAATTCCCAATTGACAATATGATCCAAGAAAAGTTGCCTATAATGTTCTTGAACAAGCCAAACTTACAAAGTTTGATCATGAAAAGGATGAATTTGATGACCTGTTTTCCTCAGCAGAATCATTATTTCAGGTAAAAACATTGGCCAGGATCAGGTATAAAGATGAAGGGTTGGAAGTACTTAATAGGCTTAGAGAAAAGAGGTTGCAAACTCTGCCTCTAAACTTATTAGCCACTACCCCAGCAATCCAGTCAAGCGAGATTGAACAAAAAACTATTAACAAATCTCCTGCTATTGAAAACATTCTTGAGAAAGGAAAAGAGCCAGAACAGGAGAAAGAACAACAAAAAGAACAACAAAAATAACAGGAAAAAGAACAAGAAAAAGGTAGCAAACACATGGATATAGATACTCAGATTGACCCCAAGCTCCTTAAAGAATGGCAACAGTTCAACTCTATTATAAGCAATCCTGAGACTTCACAGGGTTTTAATACGCCTGAAGTGACAATTGGTCACAAGACAACAACAAGTACGGTTCCAATTGAAGGAACCAACGGCCTACCCATGAGCAAAGATATAGAGATAATTCCTAAGGATCCATCGGATGAAATTTTTTTGCAGATAGAAGACATACCACCTTTAGATGTCTTTTACAACCCTAAGCATAGGGCTGTAGTAAAAAGACAAAGGAAAAAGAGAAGGCTTGATCAATATTCCCTTTTACCTGTACAAACAGAAATGGCTAATGTGGTATGGAAAGAAGAATTCAATCCCTCTGAAGACCTCACAAAACTCTCTCAATATGTTGGGTCCTATTCGGCAGCTACTATGGATAAAGCATCAGATGTTAGCAATTTATTAAAAGAAAAAGATCAAACAATTGTTTCATTGGAGGCACAGGTATCTGGAAAAAAGCAAAGAGTAGATCAATTGGAACAACAGTTAGCAGTGCAGCAGCAAGTAAACAACCAACTAAATGAGCAATTGCTCAATGAGAAGCAGAGGATAGACCAAAGCGCAGTGCAAAAACAAAAGGAATTATCCACAACATTGGCCAAGCTAAAGACAATGAATGAACAAATGAGTAAAACAAAGGATGAGCAAATCACTCAACTATCACAACAGGTAGACAAGTTCAAGATTTTTCCTCAACTAGCAGAGTTTAGGTCCAAGGCTCTACAGATCAATAAGGCATTAATTAAGAAATTAAATTTATTATGTCATAATATTTCCCTTGTTGAGCCCCTCTGTGAGATTGCTTCATCAATGATTGACAAATCAGTCGACGCCAGGCAGAATTTGGAATAGGTCGATGAAACTTTAACCAACTTTCTTGCTTGGTAAGGAACCAGTGAAGGGCAAACTGCGAATCTGCCTAAAATTCTAGAATCACACAAGGAGATTCTTTTTCTAGAATGGCAGTCGCAATTGATGAAAGCAGAAAGGGAAACTTCAAGATGTAGATCAACAACCAGTAATTTGATTGAGTTAATCAATGATACTCTTTATCTGTCTAATTTGATTTCACAGTGCACTCCAGGTAAATTGCCATTAGCCAAAGCATTGGAACAAACATGCAATCAAGAATTGGAAAATAAGGAAAGATTAATCACTGGCATCCAAAGTTTAACTTGGGATACCTTTTGCTTCTTCCTAGTTAAACCATACAATTAAAGAGCAACACTCAAATGTTTAACTGATGCAATCGGTTACATGATTCCCGAAATTCATGATGCTACGTATTCAACCCAACTGCATTCTCGTCTGAGTCACCCTCCAGAATTGCAACCAATGCTTGCTATTTTCCAACTCAAGCCAAAGGATGATCGGCCAAAACAGTGAATCATGCTATTGACTGCAAACAGTCCTATTTCAAGGAGATCTTCATGATTTGGTTATACCACCTAATATCATTTTTATTTCATAATTAGTTAGCTTAGATAGTATTTATAGACCCTTTCATGTCTTTAGAAAGGGTCCTTAATTTTTGTATAAACTTGGATCAGGAAGTCACACTATTGTGCTTCTGATATATTTTTTTATGAAGACTGGGCCTATATTCTAAATTTTAATGAAGAATGCTTTGATGAGATATGCACTATTGCTTTTTGTGAAAGTATTTCTAAGCTAGAATACAGAATCTAAATGCAATTGATATCAGAAGGGATCCAAATTACATATGGTACTATTATCTATGTCTTTGCTCCATTCTTTCATATGAAGCAACATTTATTTAATCTTGCTATCATTAGATATATGTATGTGTTTTAACAACAGTCTTTATACTTATCACTATTGAATGTTTAAGGAGTGTTATTCTTTCAATCATATTTATGTCAATGATATATGAAGAATAGTGTAATATTGTTTTAAATGATTACTTTGTTCAACTATTTGAACAAAGTAATTATCATGCGAATGAATATCTTTGTTTATCAATGGAGTCATCTATATGCCTATTTGTAAATAAAGATCATCAAAAGTTACACTAGATTGGAAATTCCCCGGGATAGATTAGTTGTTTATTATTTTTGCATTATAGAGTAAATCATCCATTCATTATCATTAGATAATAGAAAATAAACCACTTATCCATCCTATTTACCAACCATTGGGAAACTGGTCCCATTATATCCAGTTGGAGCCACCACACCAAACGGAAAAGGAGCTGCCTTTAAGGTCCGGACTGGGTGGTTTTCCCCGATGTTGATGCAGCGATTTTCGAGGCATCAACAATATCAAAGAGTGAGAGAGAGAGAATAATAAGAGAGCTCTAAAAATGAACAGACAAAACATTACAAATTGATCCTCATAATCCTTTTTATCAATTAGGCCTCTATTTTCTTCATTTTCCATTACTTTCCTTCGTTTTCCTCCTCACATGTAACCTGTGATATTTCACCTTCCTTGCCTCCTAATTTCCATTATTTTCATAAATAAATGTGCCAAAAATGTCATTTTTGCTTTCCAAAGACTTAGCCATTTCCTTTTCCAATTTCCTTAGCCATAATAAACCAAATGAACACCCACTATGATGTTTTTCCCAACATTAAGATTGGAATATGTGTCCTATCAATTATGGTATTATAATTTTTTACATGGAGTTTTAACCAGGGTTGTTACATAAACCTCCCCATTGGGGGACACCATCCTTGGTGTCTAATGACACCTATAACCAGTAAGACCATTGAAAACAAAACATACTACCCATGGAGCTTTATAAGATAGCTCGTTGCAGTATTTATAATGACCACTGCTAAAACATGACAAATATATCGTTTCCTAGAGCTTTATAACACAACTCATTACGATATTTACAATAATAACCACATATACACACATATACATTTGCTTCAACCAACAAATAACCATATTGTTGATGGAGATTTATAAATCCAACTCAATACAGTATTCATAATGATATGCACATATACACATATGAACATTGTCTCATCCAACAAATAAAAGGATACAATGCCTGCATCAACAACAAGGGAATCCATAGGCTCACACCTCTACCCTCAAAGTAATACCATGATTCACCCCATTTCCAGGAATTCCACAATCCACTGCATGGTCAAATCTGCATCCAATGTCCAACGTTATAATCCTAGGCCACTTGTCCTCTTAGTGAATAATTACCAACTCATTTTTCCAGGGCACACTCCCAATGTGCATCTGATTCGATCTGGAAAAGATAATGACCAAAACAAATCCATCCCCGACATTCCCTTCTATGCTACACAGTCCCTCGAGCAATTCAACCACCCCTTCCATGCAGTCACTCACCTTCCAAGTTCCCCGATATCAGTTATCATGAGTGATCCATCCCTTTGTAAGGCTTCCTCACATTGGAAAGTCAAATAATCAAGGCATATACCTACCTCAAACAATCATACTGCTCATATCATGCCCATGGAAATCAAGAGACACTATTGGGTACCAGTGTTCCACAATGGCCCTCCTCCTGAATCCTTTATGAGCATATTTTTGCATGTTCCAATGTCTTTCACTGTTGCTGCTAATTCTTGTAGTTAATTTCAACCACCAAACCAGGCATTTCATGTTTTCGTGTACCTAGCACATAATTTCCATTAGATTCAAAATAAATTGAAATAACTTCAAATCGTACCTCATTGGTAGTTCATTAGTAAGGTACACTTGCAATCATGTTTACTTCTTGTCACAAGTCAAACTAGCATCTTTGACCAAATCATCATGTATAAACACATCACATCAGGTTAGCTCAAAACACAACCATCATAGATCAAAATCATAAATCACATGTAACCATCATAAACCAAAATTATAGATCGCATGTAATTAGCATAGACCAGAATCATAAATCACATGCATAATAAAAATGAAATAAAATGTTGATAGTTATCATTTAATCAATCCTTAGCTTCTACGTTTGTCTTTATTCTGTACGCACTTCGGATCAGTTTCCACACCCGACAAACATCAAATGCCTTCTCCTCAAGCATGTGCATGCACAAATAATGTGCAACACACACATACAACCACATACGACATACAACACCATGCAATGTATGCACCTACGCCTGAAATACCACACATACACCTAAACCAAATGTACAACACCAAAAAATAAATACTCCTGCATCCAGTGTACACCAAAACACAATGGATACACCTATATTTGTTGTACAACATGACACATACACCTACATCCGATGTACATCGCAACACAATACATACACCTATATCTAGTGTACACCAGAACACAATACATACACCTATATCCAGTGTACAACATGGCACATACACCTACATCTGATGTATACCACAACACAATACATACACCTACACCCAATGTACAACGCAACACAAATACATCACAAAGTACAACACAATGAATACATATGACACGACACCATGACTACACCACGCACATACATAATAGTGCATGTACACAACACAACTTGTATGACATGCACAAAATACCACATGTACACCAGTATCTTATGTACAACATGTACACAGTGCCACCTATACACAACACCACATGCACAATGTGTGCACAACATCACATGTACACGACACTACCTACACAACATGTACACAATGCCACATGTACATCATACCACTTGTACAACGTGTACACAATGTCAGATGTACACAACACCACATGAAAGACATGTACACAACACCGCATGAACACAACACCATATGTACGACATGTACACAACACCACTTGCACACAACACCATATATATAACATGTACACGACACCACATTCTCACAACAACACTTGTACAATCATGCACATAACACCATATGTACATAGCACCACATGTACAACATGCACACAACACCGTATGTACATAGCACTACATATAAAACATGTACATGGAACCCTATGTACACAACACTGCATATCCAACATGCGCACATCACCATATGCACACAACACGACATATCCATTATGTGTAAAATACAATATGTACACAACACTGCATATCCAACATGTACATAACACCATATATACCCAACATTGCATATGCAACATTCAAACAACACTATTTGCACCACCCTGTACATAAAATTGGATAAACAATATGTGCACACACTATATACATAAAACACTGCATGCACGCAAAATCACAGATGCAACATGTACAACAATGCACAATAATAGTACCGCACATCTAAAACTACACTGCCCTTACCAAGCAACCTTGCTTCCAGTGTCTTATCCATGCTTGTCCCAGCATGCCATAGACCATACTGCTTTGATTTCATTGATGTATCTCTCAGCATTATCTTGTCCATAGCATAAACATAAACATAGTATAATCACATAATATCAATTCATATCCACATGATACTGACCTCAAATATATGTCAGACTACTCTTCCCACTTGATTCCTCATAAACCAGGAATCTCTTCATGGTATTCACCTACGTAAGCAATCATTCCTCCACAAGAATGATTCCTAATGACCCTTTCAGACAAAAAATACATACATAGATATATATACATATAAATATTACCATTAAACAATATGTTAGACAACAACATATATACATACATACATGTATACATATATAGACATTGACATAATCATGATCACAACATAATTACCAGATATCATAAGGTCAAGGTTAAGAGGACTCCCTTTATTCATGCACAACATTGAGAACAATAATTCCCAAGATAGCCAAGGCATATGAAAACTCAAGTCCATTTACTTTACCTTTCCTGATTACGTTTCTCATGACTATCCTTCCATCATCCATTTAGAACAATGGACCCAACCAATCCAACTGGCTATCATAATATTGCCTTTAGATTCCTTTATACATGCATTGAGCTACATCCAGGTCTTACCTTACCTATCAGGTACCACACAGCTCTCCCCAGGCTCCATTAACTTCCTCCTTCCCCAACCAATTCCCAAGACTCTCAAAACAATAAAAGGAAATACCAATAAGTAAGCAAGAGAAAACCAATAACAATACGAAACCACAAAAAAACGTGGCATGGCCATGCAAAATACGTAAAAAAAATGCAATCAAGCACAACAAATCAACAAACGACCAAAAGCACAAGATTGACAACAAACTCCATGACTCAATCCCCATGGTTCCTAGGGAAAGCTCAACCCGAGCCTTCTACAAGATTTCATGGAAACCTCCCTTGCTATGCAACTCCCTGCATCACACTACCATAAACCCATAATTGTTAGTGCATAAATAAACATAACAATACATCCGTTATGTTACCTTGTTGTGTCAAGCACATTGCTTGCAACTGAACGCATCCATGCCATGTCTCAAGGGACTCTGATTCCCTTGACATATCTATCTATAGCTAGAAACCAGTTGTTATACCTGTCAAATACATGTCCATTAATATAGCACATACCCACATAATGTAAGACGATATCTAGGTTAAGAAGACTTTCTGTATGCAAAGCACTCATTCATTTGGAATTAGAGTTTCCAAACATAGCTAAAGGAAATCTTGCCCAATTCCTTTATTTTACCATTTTACCTTGTTCCAATCGAGGCTTACTATGTACTATCACATCACCCAATTGTTAGTTATATAACACATCAACTATTACCTTATCAAACTAATACGAAGCATGTTTCCCTACAACTTCTCACACATGCCAGTCTCACGTTCCAAATATCAAGACAATCATATTTATCAATTTGAAATCAACCTTTACCAAGACTAACAATCATGTCATAATCCATAGTCAACTCATAGCCATTAGACGTAATGCTACAACTGTCATCTACTACACTCAAGTACATATAAATTGTCTCAACACATATATTTTAGTACAATCATCTTAAAACAAAATCATTTCTTCATGAAATCTTACATACACATACACATATCATGAAATTAATCAAACATTCAATAATATATATACGGCATATTAGACACCAACACTCAAACACAAAATATATGACATAACTAAGTGCATACCTTAATGTATCTCAGGGGAGGCTATCTTGTCTGCACAATCAATCCAAACTAGCATGATATAACTTCACGACATATCAACTCAAAAATAAATAAGGTCATGATATCCATGATAGTCACTAGCTAACATGTTCACATCATAAACTCATAAATATTTGTCATTTATGTATATGAATCACATATGTATGATTAGTCTCAATTAGTACACCATAATGTCTCAAATAAGTCAACTCATACCTGAATGTCATAACCCTTACCATCTCCATAGGCCAATCCAATTTAGCATGATACATATAACATCAAGATCTTAATGTAATAACCCTAATCATCAAGTTACTAGCATATAGCAACAACAAGTTATATATCATTCTCATCAACAACATATAACATAATCATCAAGTTATCTAACCTAAAACAACAATAACAATGCATACAACCATAGGTTACTATCATTCATGACTATTCGACACATGTGCATATGACTACACTAATAAACTAACATTTATCATACATGTAACCACAACAATCAATATAATGACAAACAAGTATATAACCCTAATGCACATAACAATCCATTAACTAACATACCTACATGCCAAACATACAATACATGTATGATGATCTGCTCTTACCCCGAAGTCCATTGTTGCAACTTCACTTTAATGATCTACATCTCCTGCTCTATCTCATCCAACGCATTAGCATCATAACATACCAATATCATCCTGATGATCTAATTGCATTCAATTACTTCACAATGCATGTCTGACCTACCATACATGCATAAACATAACCATGACAATGCATGTCTAACCTACCATACATGCATAAACATAACCATGACAATGCATGCATAACAACATATAGACACCAACATGCATAATAGATGCATATAAAACCATACACTCATGATGACACATCCCACAACAACACCATCAACCTTCACATGGTGACATCGCTACAACCATGATCAACACCATGAAAATGCAACAAGCACATGGAATACAAGCATAAGGAACACAAATGCAACCAGCATGAATGCATGACCAACACACCGCCTAGCGAGTTCGAGGGGTGAACCATGCTCTAGTACCACTCTGTAACACCCTCCTCCCACATCCACCCAAGTAACCGACTAGCTGGGGTAAACATGTGACGAGAGGCTACTATGATTGGATTCAACCTCCTTTGTGACCTTAAGGAAGTGAAATTAATAGAAACACAACATATAGACCTTCCACATCAACAACAGGACTCCCAAGAACCATCACAACCACTCATGTATCTAGCCCTTGGGTCCCATTGAGGTTTTAGACCACTTGAACTTTTGACACTTCCATGCTATGGGCATGACAACGTTCAGGAGGCTCTAGACGCTCTCATGACAAGGCATGCCAATGTATAGGGACTATTTTGCTTAGTGCTATGCCAACATCCCTGGTATTTGAGCCACTTTTTCAAGCCCAAAGCCCAGGTCACTGTCTAGAATTGAATGACACCTTCAAAATAGAAAGATAACAAGGTAACAATGATGCAAATGTAAATACTTCAACAAGCCCTTAACTGAACCCCTACTAGCCATGACATGCATTTCGTTAAACATATCACGAATATGTAATCTATAGGTGTAAACAACATATTTAAGCATATGGGTCTCATACTTATCTCAGAATCACTATGAAGCATTGTTCCCTTATATCATTTGTTGCACTATCATCTATTAAGTCATAGATACACTTTTCATTAATTTACAAGTAGAAACATGATGAGAGCCATACATAGCCACTGCCATAAAACATATACACAACCAACATAATCGCAACAGAAATACCAAGGAAATCATAACCATTTGATCCACATATAAACTAGTATAATACCCATAGAAATACAAGGAGAAATAACCTCATATTGATGATCCAAAATCCAAACCTGGGATGTGACTACCACATTTCACCTGATCATAGAATTGCTGAGCCAATTCTCTCTTCAACCATTCACTCCCGTGCCATATTCCAAGCATGAATGTGGGACTCAAACCAAAAGAAGCAACCAAGGCATCCTGAGGCTAAACCACCTCACCCTCGTCAATAAAAACCAAGCTTTACCATAAACCATCCTGGATCACTAGGCCAACACATAAACATGTAATAACATGTTTTACCATAATCTCCGCCTGATCACTAGGCCAAACAAGCATGGATGGCACTGGATTTCTCCACCTACATTGTGAGGAATTTTCCTAGCTCCTAATCTCTCAGGATTTATAGTAATCCATAGTCTACTCCAGGATCAATAGGCCCTAAATCGAGACACCACCCTCTAGGCTTTACTGTATATCCCACCATTCACTAGCAAGGATTCCTAGTCCTAATCAAGAGAAACCACCTCTAGGATTTATCGTATATCTCGCCATTCATCGGCAAGGATTCCTAAGCCCACCGAGGTAACACAATTATGGATTTACCACAACCCACAGTCTGGATCAGGGGTTATTAGGCTAGTGGTTTTACCATGATCCACAATTTGGTTCAGGGACCACTAGGCCATGTGCTCTATCATTCAGATATCCACCTCACTCAGCTTCGAATCCATCCGGCAATCCATCTCAACCAAAACATGAGAACCCCATCACACTATGGCTATCCAGAAATGGAAAGGTTAGGCTGAAAACATTGTCACACCTGGCAAAACCCATGCCATAACAACAAAAGAACCACATGTAATATCATTCATGAAAAATATAGCAAGGAAAATACACATGTAAATCGATACTTGAAAAGAATATTGTTGTAGCTGCTTGATCCCACTCTTCCTTGCTTTCTCCTTCCTCTCTCTTGTCTTATTTTCCTTTCTTGATCCAATGCCAAAGTACTCCAAGAAAACTCTAAGTGTCCAAGAGTGAGAGAGAGAGAGAATAATGAGAGATCTCCAAAATAGATCTTCAAAAGGCTTTTATAAATTAGGCCTCTATTTTCTTCATTTTCCTTCATAAAGAAATGTGCCAAAAATGTCATTTTGTCTTTCTAAAGCCTTAACCATCTCTTTTGCCAATTTAACTGGCCATAATAAACCAAATGAACACCCACTAGGATGTTTTTCCCAACATTCAACTTGGAATACATGTCCCATCAACTGTGGTCTTATAACCTTTTTACATGGAGTTTTAACCACGATTGTTACATTGTCAAATATATGGTAAACATGTAAACTACAAGTCATGAATGCATATATGATCATAGGAGTCTTAAATGTATATCAGAATCACCAAGAAGATCTAATTCCCTCTCATAATAGTTTCAATAGCACTTGTTAGCCCATGCATTCATTACCCATCAAATACTTATAAAATACGAAACAAGTCATAAATAGAATACATTACAAATCCATGCTTATAACCAAGATATAACCAACTTAATAATCATGAAAGAACAACCATCAAATCACCATAATAACAAGTACAAGTGTTCATAGATTACAATAGGAAAATAATTCATATTCTTTTATGCAAAATCCAACCAAGTCAGGGACTTCCACGTACCACCCGACTATACATTGGGCTGAACCAAATATTTCTTTTGGCTAATAACACCTATGCCATATTCCAAGCATCAATGTGGGATATTAATACATAAAAAACTAGGGATTCCTAGAGATTAAACCACCTCCACCCTTAGGCTACAATGATCCCTGCCAAAATGGTCAAGAGATCACTAAGTCCAAAAAATCCTTGGATTCCTTAGAGATTCTTCACCATTACCTTGAGGAAATTTCCTTTCTCCACCCACCTATTGATGGTTTCTTGGAGATTAAACCACCTCCACCTCCAACCCTTGGGAATTTTCCTGAGGCCACCTCACCCAGTTCAAAAACCTTCTGGCAATCCAAATATCAACTAGAAAAGAATCCCATCACACCATGGCTATCTGAAAATGGAAAGGCAAAGATGAAACCACTGTCAAACTAGGAAAAACCCATGGCAATGATAGAAAAATAACCAAATACACAATTGCATGTACCATGCATTCTCAAACCAGCTAGGAAATCACACATGCAACCTGTTACATACAAATCCCCCTGTTGAAGCTTCTTGATCCAACCTTCCTTGCTTGTCCTTTTCTTTCCTTGCCCTTCCTTTGCGTCCTTGTCTTTTCTTTAATTTCCTTTCTCCAATGCTAGAGTTCTTCAAGAATTGTCTAAGTGTGCAATAGTATGAGAGATAGAGAAAGCCCCAAAACTGAAATGGAAAAAGTTAAACTGAAAAAATGTTGTGAATTGATCTTCAAAAGCCTTTTTATCATTTAGGCCTCTATTTTCCTTCATTTTTCCTCATTTTCTCCTATTTTCTTTTACTTTCATAAATACATGCCAATTAATGTTTCTTTGCCTTTACAAATTTCTTTAGCCATAATAAACTGAAAGTGACACCCACTAGGAATTTTTCTAAACATTCAACTTGAAATACATGTCCCATGACCTTGGTCTTATTTTTCCTTTATTAACTTTATTACATGAAATTTTAGCCCGGGGGTGTTACAAACCCCTCCTCCTTAGGGAAACATCGTCCTCAGTGTTCTATGACACCTACAACTAGCGAACTGCTGAAAATAAAACATATTGCCTATGGAGCTTTATAACTTAGCTTCATGCAGTATTTACAATAAGAACCTGTTAAAAATCCAAAAACAACATGACAAACATGACAATCATACCACTTATTGGAGCTTTATAACACAATTCATTATTGTATTTACAATAACAACCATACATAGATATGTACATATACCAAAACTCCTTTGCCTCAACTAGCAGACAATGGAGGATACAAAGCTCGCATCTGATCAGTCATCTTCCATGTAGCTTCATCGGGCCCAAAGTGCTTCCGCTACACTTTAACTTGCTCTATTTCTCGGTCAAGGAGCATGAACTATTTTTTATGCAATATGCACTAAGGTTTCGACTGGGATTCTCCTTCTAGTTCCACCTGTAATACAAACTAATCAATCACATGATCAACATCCTTCACATATCTCTTAAGTAATCAAAAATGGAAAACAACATGGACTTTCACTGTCATTAATGAACATTGATATGTAAAATGTGCAAAATAAATAATTAACTTCGTATATATCAAATGCACTCTTTATAAACAACACAAGAATATAGAGAACCCTCAAAGTGGAGTGACACCGTCTACTATTCCTTATGGGAGGAATCACTTTGAGCCATGTTTGATACAAGAATCTACACTCAATTATCCCATACAGCAATATTGATATGTATTTATCATAATATCATGGGTACTACTCCTAGAAGTTTATGAGCTTGTACTTGACATATCCTTGCTCTTGCAAGCTTTAAGCTTGTTGTAAATGTTTCCTTTTGTGGGGAGCTTCTTTAGGAGATTGGGAACTTTTCAAGAGCTTTATGGGAGCTTGATTTGAGCACTCCATTTGCGAATTAGTAAAAATTCCTTATTTAGGAGCGTCTAGAAGCTCTATGAAAATGAGTGATCTTTTATAAGATCTTGACCATTTCAGGTCCAAAATCAAATGAAAAACCACTAAAAATCGATTGAATCATCATTGTTTCTCTTCTCAAAACAATACCAAAAATAAAAATAAAAAATAAAAAAAAATTATTGAATATATCAATTATATAATTTTTTAAAATTTCAAGATTATATGTATTAAGAGGGCTTATCCTTTTTAGCTATTTAGATTTTTTCACACTCAAAATATAGGCTACTAGTGTCCTTATGTGAGTAAATATGGATTTTTTTATATTGACATTAAATATTATACAAATCTAATTCATATCTTAAATGTTTATAGCTAGCTCACATTGTTTTAATAAATTAATATAGCAATTTAGGATCATAGACAACATTAAACCCAAAATATTTAAAATGAACATTTGATATTAGTTGAAACAATCAATTCATTTATATGTGAAATAAGTAATTGCTACCATAAAATAAAAGGTAGAGACAACCATGTACTAGCAACTTTTGAAAGCAATAATGGATACTGACACTTAACAATGATTATTGTGTTAACAAATTGATAAAGTAGAATGGAGTTGTAGGCCAAATTTACAAAACATGCCATCATACAAAATATATATTATATATAGTCATTCATAACATATGATCAATTTAATATTACATAAACCCAATTTATGTGTATTTGTCCATAGATTTGGGGGTGTAAGAAAATTTAAAAGGATTGAACATATTATCACTATTAAATATTTAAAAGGTTAAAATAGTTTAAGTTATGACATTACTCAATTATCACTTATCTATTTTTTTTAATTTTATAGAGTTTTTTAAATATATTATTATTATTCTCAATTTATTATTTCTGATAAATTTAAGCAAACTTTCAACTATAATAGATATTCATACCCAAGTACCCTATATATCCATGTTCTACAAACTCAACTAAGTATTTATACATTTTCAATATTATTCCAAAAAGTCAATACTAATTACTATTTATTATTATATTATTTCATTTTAATTATATAGTTGTTATATTACCCATCAACTATTAAGTAAACTTATTCCACAATTATGATCACATTGCATTTATTATTCACTTAAGTACATCATATTAAATTTTAAAAATAAACTATAAATTTCCACACCAAATCCTTGTTATTATCTTATTCTTTTTCTTTTATCTTTT
>APFE030808378.1:168163-183637 GCA_000404065.3 Pinus taeda
ACAAAAAAATATATAAAATAAACATAGTTTATATTTTTAACGAGATGAGTTGTAATGTTGTCAGTGTGAAACCTATAATGGACAGGATGAAGATGTATTCCTGCCAAGCTTACAAAAAAGAGATGAGTTGTAATGTTGTCAGTGTGAAACCTATATTGGACAGGATGAAGATGTAGTCCTGCCAAGCTTACAAAAAAAATATAAAATAAACATAATTTATATTTTTAACGAGAGTATGTAGTGAGTGTGAAACATATATTGGACACGATGAAGATGTAGTCTTGCCAAGCTTACAAAAAAATATAAAATAAACATAAATATATGGGTAATGTAAACGTAATGATTGCATTTCAAAGGCAAATGACATTTTAAAGACAAGTCATTGTTTCTTAGTACCTGTCTTTTGTGCAAAAAGTAATTGTAATGATTGCATTTCAAAGACAAATAACATTTTAAAGACAAGTCCAATATGCAACATTGTTGATTAGTACTTAATAATTGGTAGCAGAAGTATAAAACTTCTGTTCATACCCATGCATAAAGGTCTTAAAATTTTTTAATTATTGAAACTTACGTATAAAAATTCCCTTCATACCTATGCATAAATATCTTAAAATATTTTAATTATTGAAACTTACAATTTGCAAGCTTCCCTTTCGTAAGCGACATTATAATAGTTTAGATCTTCTTCAACTTTTGAATTTAGATTTCTACTTTACAATATTAAAACAAATTTTATAGTTGAATTCACAAAGTTAAGATTTAAGTATTTAGTTAAAAAATGAAATTTCTTTTTTGCATTAAAATATTTGTAACAAAAATTTACACAACAAATGGGATCAATTGACTTTTGTTTGTTACCTATATTTTTAAATAACTAATACATTTACAAATGCTTATAAGTATTTACCTTGCTTTATTTGACAACTTGATATTTCAAGGTCTTATATGACTCCTACACAAGTTGCCCATAAAAACAAGCTAGCTATTAAAAGTAGGTAAAAATGTTTGAAAGAAAAATATTTAATATCATAAAATCAAGCTAGCTATTAAAGGTAGGTAAAAATGTTGGAAAGAAAAACATTATATAATATTAAAGGAACACATAATTGATTATGAAAATGCATGTTGACTTAGGGGCAAGCTATAATAATTTAGAATGGAGGAGGCAATGCTTTTTCTTATCAATGCATTATATTATTTTCAAATATGTTGTTAATAAAGGAATAGTTATGTTTTAGGCATTTTATATTCTTATGAAAAAAACAATAGAAATATACTTATAAGTATTGAGAGACTTTAAGTTATTAATATATTAGATAAGCAATAAATGTAAAATTGAGACTATAATATCAGTTCCAATTATATATATATATATATAATTCAACTTAAATGTTGATCATCTATCTAAAAAAGTTGTATTAATGTAGGAAGGGATTCAAATGCAGCCAGAGTTTAGAGGAAGAACTTAAATTGTATTTTCAGAAATATATTTTTATTAAAATAAGTTGTGATAAAAAGTCACAAATGCTTTGGAATTTTTTTACTCTATTTCAATAGTTTGTGAGTCCTTAATAATAAATTAAATCTGAGATTTTGTAAATAGTTCAAATATTTTTTTATTTAAGTAAGTAACAAAAAATCTTAATGTTTTTTGTTTACAATTATATATGTTAACTTATATATATATTTTTAATATATATATATATATATATATTATATATATATTATTATATATAATTAAAATATATTATAATATAGGTAGGTAGAACATTAAAATCTTAATTTTTTTGACATTAATATATGTTAACTTAAATATATATATATATATATATATATATATAATATATAGTATATAATAAAATAATTAAAAAAATCATTAAAAATAAAATGTGATAAATTTTTTCAAAAACTAGTAAATTTTGTAAATTGTTTTCAACAATCTAAATAGTGGATTAAAAATTAAATCATAAATCTAGCGCATTATTAAAATGAAATTTGAATTAAAATATTTAAATTAAATTATGTGATAATATTCCATAAAAAATTCAAATTTGAAAAAATATAAAAGATTTATTTTACTTACAAAATATTTTAATTTAATAATTATTTTTTTCAAAAACTTCAATACACTTTATAAAATCTTTTTAAAATAACTAATAAAAAATAAAAGCATTTTCACTAAAATGATTAGAATATAACTTTCCTAACAATTAAATTATCATTTATTTTTATAATTATGATTATACTTTATTGATTCTGCCCATGTTAACTGCAAGACTCGGGAAACAGAAGATGTGGGAAACAGAAGATGTGGCATAGAGCTGAGTTTATCCGGGAAAGAGAGTATTTACAATTTGAGAATAAGGATGGAATTTGATAGGTAAATTGTGTCATTGGTGATTTGCAAAAATGAAATTTTTTTTGAAACCTTAAAAAAATCCGCCTTAATTTAAAAAATCCACCGGCATTGTTGAAATTGTGAAAACTGGTTGGCAAGCTGTGACTAATGGCTCTATTTTGAGATTCCAAAACTGCTTGCCAATTTTGAAAAGCTGAGAACCATATGAACTGCTCTGGTCTACATATTTAATTTTAAGTACAGTTTACGACCCCACCCAAACCAATCCCCCACCTCGTTCTTCCAGGAGGAACGTTCTGTACAGATTGAATTCAATTTCAATTTTATGCAGATTGAATTCAATGTCAATTTTATACATACAAGAGACCAAATGGTGTGTGGAAGTTTATCTTTCAAGTTTTGGGGATGTCGAAATAATAGTTTTCAGGATACTTCAGGGTTTCTGTTATGGAAAGTAAGCCTTTACTTACCTTTTCCGAGCGACTTCGTCCATTTCGCAATCCTGGTCAAATTGGTAATTCCCAATCCCAGTCGCTTCCAGATCATTGCTTCTTGGGTGTCAGTGATCTAACTCTATCAATTTTATAGCGGCCTGTATCCCATATTCATCAGAAACCTTTACATACCTCTGCCAGTTCGAAGATCATGAAAATATACTTTAATACTTGCAAACGGGCGACTATTGTCTTCCATTTGATCGGCTTATTATTCATTAGCAGTTTTCCTTCGGTTATATCAGAATTGCGGTCATATACATGCAACAATTCTTCTACTCACGTTTATGGAAGTGCATTTTCGAGCAATTTGAATAGGGTAATGGGTGATCTAGTGAAGAAAGCAGCTCAAACAGGGTTCAACACTTCTTTCTACGGCGAAAGTCCCAAGGTAACATATCTGGCCAAGACTGTTCAATCCGTTGACAACAAGCAAACGATAGTGTTCTACAACTCTGCAGAAATGACGTTGGCGGTCGAGTATGGATGGATAACTGCTTCCTGCGATACGAGAAATTCAACTTCATTTCAAAGCTAGTCTATTACGTGGCAATGTTAGTCTCTTAAGCAAGTGCACTATGATTATGGTTTGTTGGCTTAATAACAACATTAAGCCCGCCTCTATTGTAGAATTATGTTTCTTTTGTTTTTCTTTTACTTCATAATCTATGATATCAGGATTATATCTTGCTGTATAAAATATTTCTCTGTTTTATTAGAAAGTGCTTCCAGTTTTAATGCTCTGACTAGATTATGCTAAAGTATGCCACTTAAATGAAAAGTGAAACTTTAGAGTGTGCTAAAATATGTCAGTGACGTGGGGCAGTACCGATCAGAGCAGGCGTTGAGAGTGATCACAATTGCACTTCTTTGCACTCAAGGCTCTGCGGGTCAGCGACCAACATTGTTACAGGTTCTGTGAATGGTAAGCAACAATTCAGAGATTGGTGTTCAGTCTGCACAACCAGCTTTTATAGATGCCACATCAGAAAGCTGTGCGAACTCTTCGGCCACTTCCATATTAGCAGTGTCAGGTTCTGTTGCATCGAATGAATCCACGCTCACTTTGCCTCGTTAGCCTACCTAAGCAGCTTTAGAAGGTGATACCTTTTCAGGTCAAGTAAATTAATGGATGCCATGTTTTGGTAAATTATTTAACTAGTCACTGTTATTAGAGGTGTAAAATACACGTGCGGAATAGAAACATAGAAAATTTTGAGTAATAAATCCTTTAATAATTATTTAAATTTCTTTAATAATTTATTTTTTTCCAATAAAAAAAAATATAACTTTTCCCATAAAAAATATATATTTAATCTGATTAACTTATTATTAAATAAAAAAACATTTAATATATTATTTAAAATTTCATTTTTTAATAGTTTTTTAAAAGATATTGTCCTTTTTAAAATTATATATATGATATTATAAATATCAGAAATGTATGGCTAATACATTTTCATTTTGTTATTATTTATTCCTATTTTATATTTATTTTACGAACTTAATCAAAGTTTTATAAATGGTTTGTAACTTAAAAATCATTTTATAATTTATAATAAATAGGTAAAAAACTTATTATAAAATAAATTATAATTAATATATGGAAACTTATACAAAATTAATTATTTTATTATAATTACTAAATATTTTAAATAATTATTAAAAATAAATATCATATAAGTTTTTTTTAGAAAACCTATACCATTTTATGTTCAAATCTTGAATGACCTGTGCTGGAGGTTGTCAGATTCACCTAAAAATAAGCAGAATGATGAAAAGAATTTTTGTATCCAACAGGAAAATTGCCAATTTCATATTAAAAAAAATGAAAACAAATAAATAAACATGATATAAATTCTCTCTTTAAGCTAAATTAGATACATACATTATATCAAATTCTTTAGTATTATTTCATACTCAAGTATTTCATACTTTACCATCATAATGATCATTTCATAATTTATTTAAATCCTTTACTAATACACAATCAACTAATACAATGATCATTTCAATGTACTGCAACAATATAATCATATTTTTTTGACATTCTATAGAGGGAGGAGAGGTATTACGATGTCGTAAAGATTCGAAGTAAAAATACAATCGCCATAACGTTTTGAAGCGAAAATATGTTTTTCCAAAAAACTAATTTTTTTTAAACGAATAATGAATTTGGTGTTAGAGAAATAATTTTACAAAGGAGCTCAGAAATTGGTGTGGCAAAGTAGGCAAGGTCAACTTCCTTGCGGAAAGGTTAATCTTAAGTGCAATTATATAGAGAAAGACCACATTTTATATTATATGTCAAAATATAAAGAAATTACATTCTGGTGAAAAACACAATAAATTTAAGGCCATTTATGTATTACTGGGTTGCGGAGTAAACATTTGAGCCCTAGCTTGCCCAACATTACAAATGACTTTTATTTGCATATTTATCTTAACATACCAATTTGACATTAATTACATGACAAAGAAGCTAAAATATTTAATATGCAACATGGGCGATTCTACATAGTAAATGATTTTTTGAACTTGCATATGTTGTGGAGTGTGGGCAACATTCCCGTAATGAATGTTTGCCCATATCTATTTAATAAACCTCATTAAATGCCTTAACTTCTGTGATATGTTGCAGAATGGTCCGCTCTGAACTTCTGTTCTGACTTCAGTCTTTCTGCGTGCAAACAAAATCGCAACCATGCAGTGGTTGACTAGGCAAGCATGGTGGTTGTCAGTGTGTTTAAGGCGGTGGTTGACATTAATATTTCCAACACTCCCCCTTAATAACAACTGCGGCCATTGACAATTCCCAAACAATCTCTAATATAAACAAAATTTTCACATGCCAATGGCTTTGTGAAAATCAACAAATTGTTCTTGTGACCTACATTGCTGCGACACAATTTCATCATTGTTAATCAACTCTCTAATAAAATGATATTTAGCATCAATATGCTTGGTCCTCTTGTGAAAAACATAATTCTTTGATAATACAATTGTGGATGTGTTATCGCAGAAAATAGTTGCCACTCCCTCTTGATCACGACGAAGATCCCTCAACATCCGTCTTATCCAAACTACCTGACACGCTGCTGCTATTGCGATGACATATTCATCTTCTTCTATTGACAATGAAACTATTGGTTGCTTCTTGTATGCCCATGAAATGGCTCTAGAACCCAAATGAAAAACATAACCTGACGTACTCTTTCTGACATCAACACTTCCTGCCCAATCACTGTCAATGTAACCAACCAACCTGAAATCATATGTTGCAGTGTACAAAATGCCATGCCGTTTTGTCCCATTGACATACCTTAGAATTCTTTTCACTGCTTGCCAATGTGTCTCCATGAACCTTGACACCAAACTCACATCATACATTATATTTGGCTTAGTGGTGGTCAAATACATCAAGATGTCTATCATGCTCTTGTATAATGTTAGATTAACATTGCTGCTGTAATCTTCTTTGCTCAACTTCAACCCCATGACAATTGGAGTTGGTGCAGGCTTGTTATTTTGCATATTAAACCTTTCCAAAATGTCTGCCACATACTGTGCTTAAGAAATAAAAATGTCATTTTCTATTTGTTTCACTTCTATGCCCAAAAAATATCTTAACAACCCCAAGTCAATCATTTCAAATTCATTCTTCAAGACTTGTTTGAAATCAGCAATGAGGAAATCATCACTGCCTGTAAAAATTAAATCATCTACATATAAGACCACAATGAGAATCTTACCATCATTCTCTTTGATGTAGAGAGTAGGCTTAATGTCACACTTGTCAAAACCATTGTCCAACAAGTAGGCATCTATCCTGTTGTACCATGCACATGGTGCTTGTTTCAAACCATAAAGAGCTTTCCTCAACCGATACACTTTTTCTTCTTAGCCTTCTATCTCATAACCAGGCGGTTGTACAACATACACTTCCTCTTACAACACTCCATTCAAGAACACTGACTTTACATCAATTTGATACACTTTCCATTTATGTTGTGTGCCAATCGCCACAACTGTATGCACCATCTCCATCCTCATGACTAGTGCAAACGTCTCCTCATAATCTCTTCCATGTTGCTGCTTGTATCCTTTGACAACTAGACTTGCTTTGTGCCTTTCAATCTTCCCATCGACATTGCTCTTGGTCTTTGTTGTGGCCACCAACAACCCCCCTCTTTATATAGTGTTATTTCTAATACTAAATAAGTGGAGAACCTTAGTAAAAAATTAAAAAAAAAAATCAATTAGTGCTTATACCTCCTTTTCAATAAAGCTTACCATCATGAACTTAGGAAAATACCTTTGAAAAATCTAAAAATTTTAAGTTTCATGATAAAGGAAGTAAAGTCACTCCTTAAGAAATATCGCATCTTGCATAAAAATGATAGGATGCCTCCTTATGAGCTAAAAAATGCGAGAATGTGACACGAAACTCCATCACATCGCATGCTTCAATAAGCACTCACGTTGGAAAACCTCAAAATCGCCGATATGCGATATCGCATATCGCATATCGCATATCACAAAAACACATAAAATACACATAACGATTAAACGATCGTGCGATATAGCGATAATACGATGCTGCGATCTGTGATATTGTGATGCAAATCGCAAAATCATTCCATCACAGATTTTCCTAGCTCAATATTCAAGAAAAAGATTTTTCCATAAACCAAGAACTGGTCACCCATTTTAATGATAATTAATGAGTTATATCCCAGTTGTTAATAAAATATGGTTTTTTGTTTCTCAAGGAGCTAGTTAACGTAAGGTGGCATGTTTTTACATATCTTTGGTATTTAAATCTTTCTTGTCATTATTTTTATCATTACTTTCACCTCATTTATAAACTGCAGGAACGAATAACAAAAGGTTATACAAGACAGTATGCAGGATACTATGAGGAAGAAAGGAAGGAGTCCAATTTCCATTTGGGAAGGCGCACCTAATCTGCTTGGGGAAGAGAATCCTAAGTTAATGGGATTTGCGGCTACTACAGGCCCATCAAGGTCGGTTGAAACATGAGTTACAGAGTTAGCTCATTCATTCCTGCATTGGAAAGCAGCAAGGCCCCAAATTCTCACACACACGGACAATCTTGATGACAGAGATGAACATTTTAAGACTCAGGTCAAGAACTTATGGAATCATTATCTTCACAAAGTTTGAGCTTTATATCTCCTAAAAGGCGCTAAAGGAGAAAAACGCGTCAAGGAACCCTGAATCAAGAAACATAAGCAGTTTCCATAATCGCTGAGAAAATTACTCAAAAAGGAAAGCTTCCAATTGCTCAGTTATCTGCAAACCCCAAAAAATTGCAAGAGGCCATGCTAGAAACAAAAAGCTAAAGAAAATGCATAAACAATTTCAGGGTTAATCAAGTTAAATTGGGCATACATGGTAAAGTCACATAGTCAGCGGATGATTCCCAGATATGTCATCGATTCTGCCGAAAATATGGCGCTAGATCGTGCTAATTCCGTTTCTCTGCACAATTATAAGCTGAACTCGGTCGACTGACTCTTCTCAGGCAATGCTGAATGCTTGCGATGTTAAGGAGCAAATACAGAAATAGTTAGATGTTATATTTAATTTTAGAAATTGTTTTATTTTATTTTTTCTTAGAAAAAGGACGGCCATTTAAACCGCATCCTAAATTTTTGTAATAAGTTATTTTTAGTTTTAGTTAGTAGTATTTAAACCCTTCTCATGCATTTAGAGAAGGGTCCAGAAATTTATCAAAAACTTGTCCTCATAACATGCACTTTTTCACCCTCCGAGTAGGTTTTGAAGAATGAATGGAACATGATTTGTTAATGTTTGAATTTAATATCTGCTACTGATGTTGCACTTCTGTACTCTTAGTGGATGTTAGATCAAGGAGAGATAAATCATTGCCGCTTGAAGTTTATGAGTAGGGCTAGTTATAAATGGTACTTTTATCTCTTAACCATTTATGCTTATGCGTTAAAGTGATATTTAGTTTTAGTTGTTTATATATTAATGCGTGAATGCCTCAGTTATCATTTGACACTTTTGTACAGTGACAGTTATTTATTTATGCTTAATGTATGAATAGCTCATTATGCGATATGTTTTTCACAACTGTTTCGTCTAACTTTTTATACGAAGTGGTTCATATTTATTGAATTCTTTTCTCATATAGCTGAATGATCTTTATTACCAGTTGTTATTTGGAATCTTTTTAGATCGCATAATAGAATAATTACACCTCGAGTTAGTATAGACTTAGATGTTTTTTGCTTGTTAGAATACAATAGCATAGCACTAGATTAAAGTTAGAATTAGAAAATCTTAATTAGGAATCATTAGATCAAAAACATCAAATTCTACACACACACACTCATAAAGTGGGAAACTGGTCCCATATCCCCAGTCGGACCCACTACACGAAACGGATAAAGAGCTGCCAACCAAGGTCCGGACCAGGCGGGTATCCCCCTTGTTGTAGGCCCGATTTTCGAGGCTTCAACATATTTGGCGCTAGAAGGAGGGCCTGAAGTATGAATGGCAAGTAAATCTAAATCTAAATACCATTTTGAGAGTAATTCGCCCTCACCATCTCCCCCGACTTCTCCATTACACTTAAACCCAGATTTGGAAGTCACTGGAGCATCAACCGCTGCTACAAATCCTGACATTTCAGAACAATCTACTATTGAACCTCCTGAAGTTGAGTCTCTGATTCACAAACTTCAGCGATTTTCTATTCCTCCTCAAAGATATGATAAATCTCAAGGGAGCGTCGCTTCGCAATATAACCCTGCTCATCCCCTCACCAGATTAAAGAGTGAAAAGTTTGGCATTCAACCAACCGAATTACCTCTACCCAAAAGAAAAAGAGCAAGGAAATCACCTAAAGATTCTGATAGTGAGACTCTTTCATCATCATCATCCATCTCAACCTCTCCACCACAAAGTCAAACATCCACTCCTCCACTTCAGATCATCGTTCATCCACCCACTGGAACCCTCACAACTCCTCCTAAATCATCTTCAATCGTAATACCCTCATCTTCCCAACCGCAGGGATCATCTTCTGCACTTTCCCCTGTTAGTAGATCAGTGATGGTTCAAACTCCGTTGAACAACCCTGGGGCAGTTTTAATGCCTGCACCCTTGAGTCAAATATCGACCCATCCTGAGAAATGGCTGCTTAAGTTTAATCCTGAGGCAGGCATGCTAGCAGAAGAGCATATAAACAACTTTATGCTATCCATTAATCTCAATGGGGTGACCAATGAAGATGTTGTTGTTCGACTTTTTCCTTATACTCTGCAAGAAACAACCGGATCATGGTATTTCTCATTACCCTCTGGATCTATCACTAGTTGGGATATCTTCCAAGAACAATTCCTGACCAAGTTTGGTGATGGCAGGTCTACGACAACGCTAATCAATGACCTATCCAACCTTAGGGCCGAATCAAGGGAACCTATCAAAGATTTCAATTTACGGTTCAATAAAATCTTAAACAAAATTCGTACTTCTTCTCAGCCTAGCGAAGAAGTGCGAAGTGAATGGTATATCACTGCTTTACCATGGAACATAGCAATCTTCATGGACAGGGCTAATAAAACAACTTTAGCTGAAGACATGAAAGAAGCAATAGCAGTAGAGAAACGTATAATAGCCCTAGAAAATAAATGTGTGATAGAGGAACAAAAATCCAAGAAATTTACCTTCAAAGAAGATTCCAAGAAGAAACAAGCAAAAGATCCATTTGATTTGGAAGGATTGCAAAAATTTCTAAAGACCATGTCCAATGAAATGGTCGACATGAAAAATCAAGTAGCAGAAACTTCTTCAAAAAAGCATTATAGAGCTTTTAAAAGAATCCCTTCAACAGATTCAAAGTCTCCCAATGCTATTTCAAGTGCTGAATTCGAAGAAGAGGAAGAGGAAATTGCCACTGAAGGGCCAATTGATGAAGAAGAATTTTTAGAATTACAAGGAATGTGGGATTTCATCCTCCCACAAGAAGAAGATCAAGAAGTATTCCCAGTTAGCACACGAAGTAGAAATCAATTTGATCCTCCCCAAACTATCGCCAAGCCAAAGAGCGCAAGCTCTGCAACAAAGGATAAAGTCGCAACAAAGAAAACACATCTAAAGCGACTCAAACCAGCCCAGTCCAAACAGATTCATCATATCCATCTAAAACGTTGATCGTTTCGGATGAAATGGAATACCATATTATAGAAGACATGAAAAAGACTAGGGCCAATATCACTCTTTACGAATTGAGCAAGTTAAAGCACCAACAAAAGATAATGTTGAAAGAATTACATGTTGTGCCAGTTGCACCTTTGTCGACCACTGTACTTTCTCAAGCTTCCCATAACATGGGAAGACCTCCAACTAATGCGACCAACAAGATTGATACAATTGACATCATTTTAATTGGAGGAAGATCGAGATCTCATACTCCCCGTTTCTCCTTACCTATGAAATTTTCAATAAGAAAGTACATAATTTCTTAGTGGATTCTGGAGCTTTATCAAATATTTTACCAAAGTCCATATGTATTAAGTTAAACGTTCAACCACAAAAATCCGTTTTGCACATAGTTCAGCTAGATCGGTCGCAAGTCGAAGTGATTGGCGAACTAAATCAAGTAACCATAAGGCTGTCATCCAACCCAAAGGTATGTCAAGTTATTGACATTTTAGTTGCTGATATTCCAGAATTTTAGGGCTTAATTTTAGAAAAACTTCATGGATACTTCGCAATTGATTGGTCATACATGTGGCTACCATACAATGGTAAACCAAATCAAATAAAAGTTTAACGAGAACTACATCAGAAATACATAGTAACGGAATTAGAGGGGGAAAATGAACTAGTAGCATATAACAATAGAATTATTGGAAATTACTCAGTGGATTCTTTCCTCGGCAATTTTAATGCTCATACATCACCTTACTTAGAACATTATGTTTTATCCCAAGTCGAAAATTCTTCTCAAACGGATAGTTCAAAATGTATCAATTTTTTAGATAGTCCTGTAAATAAATCTTTGTTTTGGAAATTATTTTTTGATGGTTCTAAATCTAACGAAGGAGAAGGAGCAGGATGCATGCTAATTATTCCAGAAGGAGATAAAATTATGTTAACATGCAGACTCGAATTTGGTTGCACTAACAATACAACAGAATATGAGGCTTTAGTCCAAGGATTTTATAAAGCAATCGGGTTAGACGTCGAGTACCTCCAAGTTTTCGGAGACTCTGAAATTGTAGTCAGACAGGTACGTAATACTATACACTGCTTATCAGGTCATTTAAAACATTATCAATCTTTAGTTCAATATCTGACAGAGCATTTTATAGCATTTAATATTTCATCAGTTCCCAGACTCCAAAATGCAAGTGCAGACCTTCTAGCCAACATAGCTTCTAAGCTCATTCCTTCAGAAGATTTCAGTCCAGATAGATTCTCAATAGAATTAATCTTTAGACCTTCTATTCCTGATAACATCACAAATTGCAGAATATTCAACAACGATCCTGATATCGTGAATTTCCTCACATCTGAAGGATCCTACTCCAATCAAATAATTGACGAAGACCAACATGATCGACAATTGCAACAAGATAGCACTAACAATGCTATACCTAAGTCGGTGGTCAAGTTAGAAGACCCGTATGATTTGATAGATCGGTTTAAAAGGTCTACCAATTCAAAACTCCAAAGTTCAACTTTGAATTACGAACTAGTAAACCTAGGAACCGATGCCAAACCACAAAACATTAATCTAGGCCTCAGCCTAGCCCCTGAAGAAAAATCAGCGTATATTCGTCTTTTGAGACAATATAAAAATGTTTTTGCTTGGAACTATGATGAACTCAAAACATACGACACTTCCATCATCCAACATACTATTCCAATGATTGATAATGAAAAACCTTTCCAACAAAAATTGAGAAAGATCCATCCCAATTTAGAAAATCAGATAAAGACTGAACTCAATAAGTTATTGAAAGCCAAAATAATCTTTCCCGTCAGACATTCTAAATGGGTTTCCAATATGGTACATGTTAGAAAAAAAAACGGAGATATTAGAATTTGCATTGACTTTCGAAACCTTAACAAGGCCTGCCAAAAAGATAATTTTCCTTTACCACCTATGGAACAAATATTGCAGGCAGTGACGGGCTCAGAATTAATGTCTTTCTTGGATGGATTTTGAGGATACAATCAAGTGTTGGTACATCCTGATGATCAGTTAAAAACCACATTCAAAACTAAATGGGGCACATACGCATATCGAAAGATGCCATTTGGTTTGATTAACGCTGGTGCCACATTTTAGATAGTCATGGACATCGCATTCGAAGGTTTAATCAATAAATCTATAGTAATTTATTTGGATGATATAACCGTGTATTCCAAGAAATGAAGCAACCATCTTAGAGATTTAAAACAAATCTTCCAACGTTGTTTAAGGTATGGAATTTCACTTAACTCGAAAAAATCTTTGTTCGCATTAAGTGAAGGGAAACATCTAGGATTCATAGTGTCAAAATCTGGAATTCATATCGATTCCGACAGAATCAAAGAGATTTCTGAAATATCCCTACCTCACAACAAAAAAGCCATGCAATCTTTCCTTGGTCAGATCAACTTTGTAAAGAGATTTGTTCCAGATTTTTCATGAATCGTGTCTTCATTACAAGCCATGATTAAAAAGAACTCAAATTTTAAATGGGGCCAAGATGAACACGAAGCATTCAACCTGATCAAACAAGTTATCATTAATGCTCCATCTTTAACAACTCCAAATTTTTCAGAGCCTTTTGTTTTATATACATTTGCCTCAGATAGGTCATATGCTGTGATACTCACTCAAGCGAATCAAGAAGAGGCGGAAGCCCCAGTTGCTTTTTTCAGTTCAAATTTACAGGGTGCTAAATTAAATTATTCAGATGTGGAGAAACAGGCTTATGTTGTTTTCAAAGCAATCAAATATCTTTTCTACTCAAAACCCATACTAAAATTATAGTACTGTTTCCAGCGGCAAGGAATCTTCTAGTACAAAAGGATGTGGGTGAGAAAAGGACCAATTGGGTTACTTCCTTACAAGAATACGACATAGAAATCAAACCAGCAAACATTGTAAAAGGTCAAGGCTTTTTCAAAATCCTGGCTGGAGCGTCGGGAATTTATGAAAATCCATCTGCAAAGGTACAAATGTGTGAGGTAAGCCTAAATGATGCTGAGTCATTATACGTCGATATCATTTATTATCTTAAGAACGGATATGCTCCTTCACACCTCGACCATACTAGGAAAAGAGCTCTAAGGTTGAAAGCCAAACAATATCATCTCATAAATGATATTCTTTTTAGAATAAATTATGATTTTGTTCTCCTTAGATGTCTTGAGAAATCTGAAGCTGAAAAAGTTTTGCAGGAACTCCACGATGGACCAGTAGGCAGACACTATGTTGGAGATGCTACTACACATAAAATCTTGTGCGAAGGCTATTACTGGCCCACATTATTTAAATACTCGCAAAGTTACGTGAGGAAATGTCAAGTCTGCCAAACTATTGCTGGGAGACAAAAAAAGCCATCCTTGCCACTACAGCCAGTTAACATTGAGCAACCTTTCAGTTAGCGGGGATTGGACATAATAGGTGAGATCATTCCTCACTCTTATAAGCAGCATAGATATATCCTTACTGTTAGCCTCCTATACCAATAGGTTTCATCTTTCATGATTGTCTTGATTGAACTATGGAATATGTTCACACCTTCTTTCTTGAGCAAAGGTGTTCCATATTCTTGAAAAACCAAAAAATCGAAAAAGTTAAAAAATGTAAAGAGGGTGTACCCTAAAAGAAAAATCAAAGGGTAAGAAAAATAAAGTGGTCAAAAAAAGAAGTGAAAGAAATGCACCCCAAGCAAAAAACAGACCAAGGAAAGTGTGCAAATCCAAATGCCACTACTACTTCATTTTTGTAATAAAACAATTGTGTGCAGCTTGTCCAACCTTTGCCACAATGCATGAATAAGTGAAACTGTTTAAACTTGGCTTACTCATATTTCAATTTCATGTTGTAGATTAGAGAATAAATATCTAACCAAACAGTTTAATCTTGGCATATAAGTAGATAGTTAGAGTTAATAAAAGGTGCTCAATAGTTTAATCTGAGCCCTTGGATGTAATAAGGGTAGAATTAGATAGATTTTCCTTGTAAAAAGAAAAATGTTGATGAGGGTTTGCAAGTCTAAATGCACCCTAATAAAGAAGAGAAAATGGTAGTATCAAGTAGATAGGGTAGGTAGATGGTGCTGCAAAGTGTTATATGATGAATGATGCTGCTACATGTTTTTTATCCTTTACTTTCATCACAAGTACTAAAGCAGGAAATACGCTGGAAAATAACCGCAAGCAAAAGTCAAACTCATTAACCTCCCTCATCACTTTCCCCTCAAAATTTTTGCTAATTTCTCACAAAGTACTAAGGTATTTGGAGATCAAAGGGGCTCAAGGTATTTCCTTGACCTCTGGAGGGACCGGACCCTCGGCCTAATGATCAAAAAGACCTAAGTACTTAAGATAATCCATCAT
>APFE030808394.1:0-11579 GCA_000404065.3 Pinus taeda
CATGATGATGATATAGATGTGGAAAGTGCCAAACTTAGGAGGACCATCCAAGAGCAGCAAACGGAGATCCAAGCCTTGTCTCTCAATTTGGAGAGGGCCAAGTGGATTATCAGGTATTTGGAGCAAAGGAACAAACAACTCAAGGACCAGCATGAGATCATGGAGCTGCAACACATCCGTGAGAATCGCCAAGCTACCCAACATAGGAGGATTGAGTTCGCTCCCTTAGAGCGAGAGATTAACAATGACGGAGAGTATTGGCTCAAGCATATCAACATCCACCTTGAGAGACTGCTAGAGAAGGCTGAAAAGGACAAAACCATATTGAGGCGGATGGTTTATCACTACAGGGCATGAAAAATGAGTTCAAAGGCTCGGATAAGGAGTTTGAACGCGAAAATGAGCAAAATGACAAAGAGGCAAAAGAGTCAAAAAGAGAAAGATCCGCTTCGAATCTTGGCTGAAGCCTCTATGTCCCAGCATAGCACTTCATAGGGAACCACCAGCCCAAATTTCAAAGAATTTGGGGAAAGTTTGGTCACATGACAAATTTTTGGGCACAACACAGGGTTTTTCTCCCTGTGCGCCGCGCCACTGGCGCGGCGCTTAGGATTGGGAGCTCCAAATCACAAATGGCTTATATCTTTGGATTCGGCATGAAAAATCATGCCTTCTGGTGCATGGACAAGAAGTTTGGGCATGTTTTGAGTCCCAAGGAGGTCAAAAACACTCAAAAAATGACCGCTCTGCCCCTATTTTGACACACAAGAAGCAGTCTTGGGAGAATGAACTTTTGGAGAGGCAACTGAGCACCAAATGCAGAAATTCCACTTGGGTTGGAATGTAGACAGGCCAAGCTTTCCAACAAGCACACTTGGGCACAATTTGGACTCCAGAAGGTACCTCAAAATTGCCTCCAAAGTGGTGCGGTGCATATAGACAAAAAGGCCAAAATCACTTCCGCTTTGCGACATTTCGATTTGCGACTTTCTCCAAGTGGGCCCGCTCATTTACACTACACTTTTTTTGGAAACTAAGGAAAAATTTAAAGAATATTTTCACTAAAGGTTGGCTTCTATCCAAGTGGAAAAGGAAGGCGAATAGTCACCCAAGCCATTTGTCATTTTTGTAACGCTGCACCTGTAACTGATGGTTGGCTTTCCATTTCCATTTTGTAATGATTTGAAAAACTCCCCAACTCTTGGTCATTCTATTTCCCTATGGCATAGTCTATTTATTGTATGAAAACCATTTGCAAAGGGTTGGTTGTAATTTCTGGGAGACTGTGGGAGAGAAACTCAGTTCTTCATTGTATATTTTGACTGAGAATTAATGAAAGGCAGCAGCTCTTGTTCATGAGATTCATGTGGTGTGAGTGTAGCAAATGTGTTCTCTTTATGTTTCATATGTATTTCGTCATGTTTCACAGTTCATTCATATTCATTTCGAGTGAAATTTTCTAAGTAAGATAAGGTAGAATTCATGTTTATTGCTCTGCATGTGGGAAAGTTTTACGTTATGTGTTCTTCTTCTGTTGAAAAGGATTCATGTGTTTATGCCCTTTTCAGCCTCCTAAACAATCTTCCATTCCGAATTATTTCAAATTTAATTGCTAGACTTTCCGCCTGTCTTGCCTCATGAAGTAATCTGTGCCTTTGTGTTAAATTCTCTGCTCATACTGTTCGTTGGTATCATATATCCCAGAAACCCAGTCATTTATAAAAAATTGCTTCTTGTTTCCATATTTATTTACCTAGCCTAAAATCAATATTCACTGTAAATCACCTCAGACCATATTGTTTATTTATTCACTGAGCGTGACACGGAGAGAGCCCTCTTCTGTTCTGGTAGGGCTAGCTACCAGATTGAGCATGGTTTGTGGTTACCCTAAATTTTTCCTTCCTTTAGCCTAAGGCAGATTTAGGTGTTAACATGGCGCACCACTTGTAACACATCCATTGGCCACTCTGGTATTGCCACTTGTGGCTAACCTAATGGCCAAGATCTAGCCACTGTAGTGGCACCACCTGTCACACATCCAATGGACATCCAATGGCTGAGATCTGGCCACTCGGCACACCACTTGTCACACATCCACTGGCCACTCTAGTATTGCCACTTGTCGCTAACCCAATGGCCAAGCTCTGACCACTGTAGTGGCACCACCTATCACACATCTAATGGACATCCAATGGCTAAGATCTGGGCACTCGGCACACCACTTGTCACACATCCACTGGCCACTCTAGTATTGCCACTTGTCGCTAACCCAATGGCCAAGCTTTGGCCATTGTAGTGGCACCAGGCCATTGTAGTGGCACCACCTGTCACACATCCAATGGCTGGGATGAGCTTGGCCACTGTAGTGGCACCACCTGTCACACATCCAATGGACATCCAATGGTTGAGATCTAGCCACTTGGTGCACCACTTGTCACACATCCCCTAGCCACTCTGGTATTGCCACTTGTCACTAACCCAATGGCCAAGCTATGGCCATTGTAGTGTCACCACCTGTCACACATCCAATGGTTGGGATCTAGCCACTGGCACCACTTGGCAGACATCCAATGGCTGAGATCTGGAACTCTCGAGGAGCCACTTGTTTCTCATCCATGGCACAGATCTGGCCACTTATCACCCATTCAATGGTTGAGATCTTGCCATTCTAGTTACGCCACTTATCACACATCCCATGGTTGAGATCTTGCCTTTCTCATGGCACCACTTGTCATCTGGCCATTCTGGTTATGCCACTTGTCACACATCCAATGGCTGAGACGACTATTCTCATGGCGCCACTTGTCACACATCTAGTGGTTGATATCTGGCTATTCTCATGGCGCCACTTGCCACCCATCTAATGGCTTAATCTGGCCATTCCCATGGCACCACTTGGCACACATCCAATGGCCGAGATCTGGCGACTCTCATTATGTCACTTGTCACCCATCCAATGGCTCAAATTTGGCCATTCTCATGGCACCACTTGTCACACATCGAGTGGTTGAGATCTGGCCACTTGGTACCTATCCAATGCCTAAGATTTGGTGACTCTATGGCGCCACTTGTCACACATCTAATAGTTGAGATCTGGCTACTCTCATAGCACCAGTTATCACCAATTCAATGGCTGATATTTGGCCACTCTCATGGCACCACTTGTCGCTTATCAAATGGCTGAGATCTGGCCACTCTCATGATGCCACTTGGCACCTATCCAATGGCCCAGAGCTGGCCACTCTTATGGCGCCACTTGGAACTCATCTAATTGCCTAGAGTTGGCCACTCTGATAGCACCACTTGTCTCCATCAAATGGCCAAGATATGGCCGCTCTTATGGCACCACTTGGCACCCATCCAATGGCCTAGAGCTGGCCACTCTGATAGCACCACTTGTCACCATCAAATGGCCAAGATACGACTGCTCTTATGGTGCCACTTGGCACCCTTCCAATGGTCGACATCTCGCCGCTCTCATGGCACCACTTAGCACCCATCCAATGGCCGACATCTAGCGACTCTCATGGCGCCACTTGGCACACATCCAATGGCCGAGATATACCCAATCTGTTGCCACCACTTGGCACGCAACCATTGGTCGAGATATACCAATATGTTGTTGCCACTTGGCATTCAACCATTGGTTAGGTTGCACCACTTCATTACAATGCTTGAGATCTGGCCACTCGGTGCACCACTTGTCACACATCCACTAGCCACTCTGGTATTGCCACTTGTCACTAACCCAATGGCCAAGCTCTGGCCACTGTAGTGGCACCACCTGTCACACATCCAATGGACATCCAATGGCTAAGATCTGGCCACTCGGCACACCACTTGTCACAAATCCACTGGCCACTCTAGTATTGCCACTTGTCGCTAACCCAATGGCCAAGCTCTGGCCACTGTAGTGGCACCACCTGTCACACATCCAATGGCTGGGATCTGGCCACTGGCACCACTTGGCAGACATCCAATGGCTGAGATCTAGAACTCTCGTGCAGCCACTTGTTGCTCATCCATGGCATAGATCTGGCCACTTGTCACCCATCCAATGGCTGAGATCTTGCCATTTTGGTTATGCCGCTTGTCACACATCCCATGGCTAAGAAGATCATATAGAATCATGATTCCAAGTTTACCTCAAATTTTGGAAGTTTTTATTTACAATATTTGAAACTCTATCAACATTCAACACATCCTATCACCCTCAAACTTATGGAAAAACATGAAGAGTAAATAGAATATTAGAAAACATACTTAGCATGTATGTTATGAATCAACCTAAGAGCTGTGAAGATTTTCTTCCTTTGGTGGAATTTTCTTATAATATTAGCTATCAAGTATTGTTAAAGAAGAACCCTTTCAAAGCCATGTATGATAGAAAGTGCAATATCCAAATCAAGTAGGGTAATCTAGTGGATAGAGTCACACATAGGCTAGAAATGTTAAATAAAATGGAATAGGAAGTCGCTGCCATAAGGAAAAAATTGAAGGTCGCATAAGAAATTTTGAATAAGAGATCATGTTTATGTCCAAATCAAGGAAAACAAAAGTCCCTTAAGAGTGGGACTATGTGCCAGGTTAACACCAAGATACTGTGAACCATCTCAGGTCTTGAGGAGAGTAGGGCCATTAGCATACAAACTCACCATTCCTCCCACAATGAAGGAAAATGATGTGTTTTATATATCTTTACTTAAAATATATATACATATTGTTAATTGTATAATTGATTGGACTTTGATACCGGTGGAATCTAAGGGAGATATCTGTCCAAAACCATAATGGATACTCAACAAAGAGGACGACCATGCTCCATGTAAGTCAAAGTGCAATGGAAGCATTTTGGACATGGGAGCTAGAGGATTCCATGTAGAAGGCATACCCATTTTGGTTTTATGTATAAGTTTGGTTCTATGGAAAGTAGAACACAAAGGACAATTTTTCTTTAAGGAGGATGGGAATGTAACATCCCTTTTTCTCATTCCAAATTTTTGTAATCTAATTGAAAAATGATAATGTTGGAGATTCAACATGGATGGCATTCTCAACTATTTGATGTAAATATTTTGCTAATATAATTATAATTTTATAAAGTTAAAGATGAGTACAAGCATATACATATCTTCATGTCTGAAATAATAGATTGATTATAAATCTTATATGGGGGTTTGGGATGTTTCCTATATTCCTTGAAATTAATGTTCATGGCCCCCAATGTTCTAGTTGAACTACCAACTAATAAATAGTTTTGAGAGGAATGAGGAGAGGAGGTACTAAACTACCTAAACACGAGCTATCCACCTTAGAACGAATTCCTTGTTGACTCCTCAGCCTGAGAAGGGGACCCTCAATCTCTCATGCATGAAGTAGTGTTCATGAGGAGAAGGAAATTATTTTGGTGATTCTAAGTTGTTGAGTTTGGAGTATTATAGCAAGTAGAGACGTTAGATAAAGAAAAGAGACTTGAATTGTTGTAAATCCAAAATTACTATAAGCCAGAGACTTGTAAACCTGAGATTGGAATCTGGACCATATAGTCCAATCTTCAAATATATTAGATGAGGTTACAAAAGAGAGATTCCTCTACTTGAATCCAATAGCCTAAAAAGAACTAAACTATTTGGTTGTGTTTATACATGTGAAGCACTAAAAGAAGGAGAATCTTAAGGATTATAGAAAGTGGGAAGGAATTTCCTTCTATGTTGTGAAGGCCCTTAGTGGCCATATTTGTTGTTTGATCAACCTAAACTTAGTTCTTTGTGCAGTGACATCCCTATTTCGTAGACAATGAAGGAAATGCTCCTTCATACTTTGTACATTGAATTAAACTCATTATTTTTATTCACTAACTGATGCATCCATAAGACATTGGATATGGTTGGGGGGTGGCTAGTTGTAAGAAATTTATAGTGTAGTTTTGCCTACAATTTGGTGGAAAATGGTCATCCCTTATTCGGTTTCCAACAATTTTAAGAGGAATATATAAGTGTATTCATTTGTTGCAAATGAATTGTATTTTTTCTCAATATTTTATATTTAAATATTACTTTGGATTCAATGTGTATGTGTGCAATGGTAGGTTGAGAGTGGTATAGTTGAAATGAATATTCATAATGCATGATCAGTGTGATGAGAAATTAACATAATTGGCCTGAATGATGAAATACATTCCTTTATGAATATAAACGTTGTGTGAAATGGGATCCTTTCATCTATGCTAAATGATATCATTATGTGTTTTATGTTCATGAATTCATAGGTTATTCGTGTTGTTATGTTTGCATGCCCATTTGTAATAACTTTTGACTTTTTGTGATGTATGGTTTGTTTCCAAAAGGGGAGAACTAATTGGTTGGTGGTCCTAGTTATTATTAAGCACTTGGTTAAATCATTATTCCCTATGATTTGGAATAAAATAGGTTAATATGCGCTGGATAGGCCAAAGGAGAATTCTTCTTGATGTGAAAATTGGAAGCTTTTGTTAATGGTGGCACCCAGAAGTAAGAGTAGAAGCTTTGATGAGGAAGGAGAGATCAAAAGGAAATAACATCTAATGCTTAGTTTGGAAGAGTTCACCAAAGAAATATTAAGCTTAAAGGAAATCCTAAGGAAGAACTTAAGTGGCTAAGCGATCTCAGGTTTAAGCCTTGGTTTTGGCCAAAAAGGAAATTTTGTGGTTTTACCCTTGTAACTCAAGCTATTAAGAGAAATTTGGGACTGGGCCCTTTAGAATGAAACTATTTGGAAATTCAAGTTGGTATTCCTCATTGACATGGTGGAGTATTTGAAATTTGGGGTTTGGCTAGCCCCATACTTGGCCCTAGTTAGATTGATTGATGGGATCAAGGAGCAAGAGATGATCATAAAGAGACAATTAGAATATCAACATATCAAACCCTTGAGTAAATGGAAGTGAATCATTATGAAAATTCCTTGTATAGCATGGCCCCAAGAAACAATTGTCAGTTGGAAGCATTTGATCTATTAACAAGGAGCATGAAGTGATGGCACTAAAAATTTGGAACCTCAAAACATCACACTAACCAAAGTATCAAGTACTAGGAGAACTGAGAGTTGATGTCATGATTTGATGACATGGTGATGCCATTTGTGTGACGTGTCACCTATATTTGACATGACATCCTTGAAAATATGAGTGGCATGTGGAACACATCAAGAATGACACATGAAAGAGGACATGTGGTGATTGGTCATCGATAATGTTGATATAGACATATCAACATAGCGAAATTTCGGGAGGACTACATCTTGAAAATTATTATTGCCTTGATAACCATTTACATGTCAAACATGCCATGTGTCAAAAATTTCATCCTTTTCCACGTGGAAATCTATGATTGGGTGACAAATTTGAGAGATGTTATGTCGAGCTAGCCTCATGCCTATTGATTTATCGATGTTTTGAGTAATTGTAGTTATAAAGTTTTTGTTGAATATTTGATAAGCCATTTTAGAGTAAAGTTATATCAACATTTTATGGATTTAACAATGTATTAGCATACTAGAAATTTTTGTGCATATTAACATATCACTAGATCAATTCATCAGTATATCAACATATCAAAATGCTCAGGGTTTGGAGAATGCACAACTTGTGAAATCACCAATATGGAAAGGCTCCAATATAATAGGAAGCCAACAAACTTGGACCCATACAAGGGAGATACATGGCTAGGAGTTTCCACGTGGTTGTACAAATGATGAAGTGGGCCTTTAAAAGGGTGAATTTTAAAGAAGTTTTGCTAGGAGCTTAAATTGAGATGGAATTTATATTTTTGGAAAGTTGTCGATGAGCCAAAGATGATAGTGGTATCAGAAATGCAATTTAAGGTTATGAGAGAAATAAGTCTTTGATCCCATATTTGTAATAAACCTTGATGAAGAAGTCTAATTACACTCCACAACCCTAATATGACATTAGGTGTTCATGCTGTAAGAATATTTTGCACCGCTTTAGATGTCATTGAAATTGTTGAGGTGTGTCACCTTGGTATTTTTTTTCCATCCAATGTTTTTATGTGGCATCTTGTTTAAAACTTTTTAAAATGGGTGGAGATACAGTTTAAACACTAATTTGTTGTGATTATTTCCCTTTATCATATTAACCATTTTCTCTCCAGATAACTAAAATTTTGGGAAAAGATATCACTTTTTGACACTCAAAATGTATATGGAGAAGTAAGTTGTAGTGTAAATTTTTTTGTTTTGTTTTATGCCTAAAGGTTTGACTTATCAAGTTACAGAGCAACAATAATAGTGATAAACTAAGGATAAACTTATAAAATAAAATATATTCATGCCAAGCAAGTTAAATATATTATTATCAAAGAAAGATTATTACAACACGTAGGATTCTATTAACTAATCCATTTAATACTAAATAGTTAAAGTTTATATATATATATATATATATATATTTCCACTAGTATTACTCAGCAATGTTGTTTAATATTTGCCTTTGGGGCCATGTATTTTGATTAATTTTGGTAGTTTTTCAGGCCAATCGTCATATGATCTTTTTGTTTAATATTTGCGTTTGGGGCCATGTATTTTGATTAATTTTGGTAGTTTTTTAGGTCAATCGTCATATGATCTTTTTCTTTGTATGGTTATCAATTATGCGTCGATCGTTTTCGGTTTGAATCAGTGTGAGTTGTTTGAATACCACACATCAAGTTTCACCCCATCGATGTCAACATTTTTGTGCCAATGAAGATGAGTTTCACATATTTTTTTTCGCTTTCATTGCATTTTGATTTTTATTTGTTACAACATATATCATATTTTGTCTTTCACTCCCTCGATGTCAACATTTTTGTGCCAATGAAGATGATTTCACACATTTTTATTTTTATTTGTTAGAAGCATATACCATATTTTTTCCATTGATTTTTATTTTTGGTTATTGAAGTATACAATTAAATTACAATGTAATATACAATATTTTGAATGAGAGACCTTATGTTATTTTTTTATTCATTGTCTGAATGGTTTTTATTTCTATTTTTTTTGTTCATTGTTTGAATAGTTTACACGGCCAAGAGTTGCAATCATTATGGATTGCTTTCACAAGAAGCTATTTCTTTGTAGACTAATTTGTATTTATTATAAAAAAATATAAATGTATTCCACAGCTAAAATCTGTATTGATCCTTAAAAAAATATAAATGCATTCCAGAGCTAAAATCTGTATTGATCATAGAATTCCAAAGTTAAAATATGTATTGATCATAGAAAATGTCAAACAAACTTAACAAGCTTCTTGATACAAAAATATGTTGTCAAGCCAAAACTTTGAAGAGCAGAAGAACCTAAAGAACTCTATTTGTAAATGATTCAGGTAGTGTAAGCCTCTATGATAGACAAATTAGACATCAACAGTGAACATAGTACCTAATGAACTCTATCTGTAGACAATTCAGGAATTGTAAGCCTCTATGATAAACCCATTAGACATCAACAATAGACATAGTAGACAATTCAAGATCGAAGTGTAAGCCTTTATGATAAAGGCAAGAGATGACAACCGTAGACATGTTGTATAATGAACCAATTTTGATGCAGATTAAAGTTTAAATTGTGTCATGACACTATTTTATTACAGGTAATATGTCCTTGCATAGAATTGATGAGGACCTAAAAGACCCACCATTATTCACACCTTTATGAGAAGAACCTAAAGAACTCTATTTGTAGACGATTCAGCAAGTGTAAGCCTCTATGATAGACCAATTAGACATCAACTGTAAACGTCGTACCTAAAGAACTCTATCCGTAGACAATTCAGGAATTGTAAGCCTCTATGATAAACCCATTATACATCAACAATAGACATAGTAGACAATTCAGAATCAAAGTGTAAGCCTTTATGATAAAGGCAAGAGACAACCGTAGACATGTTGTATAATGAACCAATTTTGATGTAGATTAAAGTTTAAATTGTGTCATGACACTATTTTATTAGAGGTAATATGTCCTTGCATAGAATTGATGAGGACCTAAAAGACCCACCATTATTCATACCTTTATGAGTGTTATTTTATTCCAAGTAATATGTCCTTGCATAGAATTAATGAAGACCTAAACGACCCACCATTATTCACACCTTTATGAGTGTTATTTTACTATAGCTAACTTTCACTTTACTTTTACAAGTAATATTTCCTTGCATAGAATTAATGAGGCCCTAAAATACCCACCATTATTCACACCACCACTATTTATTCACACCTTTATGAGTGTTATTTTACTATAGCTAGCTTTCACTTTACTTTTACCTTAAAAGTGAAGCTCTACTTCCACTTTCAATTTTCTACTTTCATTTTCATTTTTTTCCCAATTTTTCAATTTTTTACTTTTCATTTTCATTTTTTTCCAAATTTTCAATTTTCTCCTTTCATTTTCATTTTTTTTCCCAAAGTAATAGTAAAGTATTTTATTTTTTTCCCAAATTTTCAATTTTCTACTTTCATTTTCATTTTTTTTCCAAAGTTTCAATTTTCTACTTTCATTTTCATTTTTTCCCTAAGTACTAGTAAGTAAAGTTAATTTTCCCCCAAGTACTAGTAAAGTAAAGTTAATAGGTTGTTAGCTTTCATTTTTTCCCAAAGTACCAGTAAAGGTAAAGTGAAGAGGTTGTCAGCTTAGTAAATTCAAAAGGTTGTAGCTTCACTTAGCATTAAAATTGCAGTTGGTTGTATTTCAAAAGGTTGGTAGCTTCACTTAGCATTAGTTGGTTGTATTTAATAGAAAGTGCCTTTTACTTATTTTACTTTCACCTTAGAAGTGAAGTTCTACTTCCACTTTCAATTTTCTACTTTCATCTTCATTTTCATTTTTCCCCAATTTCATTTTTCCCCAAAGTACTAGTAATTTTAATTTTTTCCCAAAGTACTAGTAAAGTTAATTTTCATTTTTTTCCCAAAGTACTAGTAAAGTTAAGAAATTGTTAGCTTAGTAAATTCAAAAGGTTGGTAGCTTCACTGTGCCTTTCACTTATTTTACTTTCACCTTAGAAGTGAAGTTCTACTTCCACTTTCAATTTTCTACTTTCATCTTCATTTTCATTTTTTTTTCCCGAAGTACTAGTAATTTTCATTTTTTTCCCAAAGTACTAGTAAAGTTAATTTTCATTTTTTTCCCAAAGTAATAGTAAAGTTAAGAAATTGTTAGCTTAGTAAATTCAAAAGGTTGGTAGCTTCACTTAGCATTAATTTTCATTTTTTTCCCAAAGTACTAGTAAAGTTAATTTTCATTTTTTTCCCAAAGTACTAGTAAAGTTAAGAAATTGTTAGCTTAGTAAATTCAAAAATTCAAAAGGTTGGTAGCTTCACTTAGTATTAAAATTGCAGTTGGTTGTATTTCAAAAGGTTGTAGCTTCACTTAGCATTAAAATTGCAGTTGGTTGTATTTCAAAAGGTTGGTAGCTTCACTTAGCATTAGTTGGTTGTATTTAATAGAAAGTGCCTTTTACTTATTTTACTTTCACCTTAGAAGTGAAGTTCTACTTCCACTTTCAATTTTCTACTTTCATCTTCATTTTCATTTTT